>CAIGRF010152304.1:38932-52331 GCA_903798235.1 Fraxinus ornus
GGACCCATGAAAGATGTGGTTAAATATTAATATTGATTATTTGACTTTGACTTAATTAAAATCTGATTTTAATCTGTACCAAATATGACCTAAATAAGTTTTATTTTATTTTGTTTTTTAAATACTTTTTTATTTTAATTTTTTAAAATTTATTTTGTATATGTAATGCAAATTTACCGTTTTACCCCTTCTAAAATTAATGAAAATGGTACAAAGAAGTCGAATGGCCATGGTGAAATGTTATATGAAATTTAGTGGCCATAATGAAACGTTATATGAAATTGGATGGTCATTGTGAAAAAAAATCAAGTTGGGTGGCCATGGTGACACTAAATATAAAATTCAGTGGATATGGTGAAACAAAATCAAGTTAAGTGGTCATGCAGACACAATTTAAAGTTGGGTGGCCATCGGTGTATTTAACCCCCTTTTTAATAGTAATGGCACTAAATTCTATGCAAAAAGATCCAAAACAATGCAGAACCTAGTTCACCGTGTTCAACAAGAAGTGCGCGCTGAATCCGTAATCAAAGCACACAATCTCCTGTACCTCAATATTTAGGTCAGATAAACTATTAAGAAAAATGGCAGGATATAATAGTTGAAGCAGGAACATTTAAATTTATATTTTATTTATTTATTATTATTTTACATCTAGTAGGAGTTTTATTAAAAACATATAAGTTTTAAGAGTTTGTTTTATTTTAAAAATCTAATTAGGAGTTTGTCTATGTACCTGATAATACATAAAATGCCACGAGCAAAATGTAGAGAACTCAAAAGTAATAAAGATTTTACCAAAACAAGCATGCTATATTAAGTTCAATATTCCCATGTAGAATTTAGATATCACCATAGGTAACAAGCCCAAGGACCTAGCAAGGATTCTCAGACGTTGAAATGAGGTAAATGCTTCACTTTAGCTGGAACATTATTTCTCAAGCAAACAGAAGTTGAACCAAACGACAAATCCAATCTCGACTAACGCCAAATTAGCAAGCACGCTCCTACGTTACATTAACTGTTTGTAAATACATAAAATACAACCACCAGGCACAGGGCAGCAGCCACTGAAATCCACTTTCAACATCAAAAATGTTAAATTATTCATCGTCAGGTATGGCATGAAAAGGCCCACTTTCACAATCGTTACAAGACCCTGAAAACCCGAGAGGTGGTAAGATTAGTAGCCGTTTTGCCATATCTGTTGGGATTGCTTCGGCTGTCCTTGAGAGCCCCCAAGCGAACCATCTCTCGGATTTGGTTGTTGATGATCCTGTGAGATCCCCGTCTGGGAATGGTAGAAATTTGGGTAACCAAGATCTCCATAACTTTGTGATGGTTGCTGGCCTTGCCTAAATCCACCAGATTGCTGATTTTGCCCCTGATAATTGTAATACGTGCTGGCTGGAACAGCCGACACTGTTCTGGAATTTGTCCCTTGAAGCCACATAGCCGAGTTCCCGTTCTAAGAGAATGAGAAAAGAAAAAAAATATGCATAAATGAAGAGAGATGAAAGAAACAATTGCAAAATAACTTCAAGATCAGATGAAGACTACAAAAGACTTGAATGTGTAATTAAGGTTCTATGGCAGCATAACTTGATTACAGCCAATTAAAAGGTTAAAATTGTCTAAACAAGCACACGACCCCAAATTTAGTGTGAACAATGCTAAGTTCTAGTAGAGCAGCATGAATGAGAAACTAATTTTTCTTTTGGGAAGAGAATGAACACAACAAAATGTCAAAACTGTGCATGGTGAAGAATCATATGTAGTAGCCAAGGAACAGAAAATATACCTGCTGAAGAGAGATCAAATGACTACTATCCTTGTACTGAGAACTCAAAATATCATCATAACTCAAGTTCGTTCCAGAAGGGGCAGCGGGTGGATTCATAAGGAAGTTTCCAGGAATCGTGGTTGTACTTCCAAAGCCACCATATCCAGAAGCAACAGCAGCAGACTGGGGCAAACTACTGCTAGAAACGCTGTTTTTATACTGAGGAAGTACTGCTGCCAAAGATTGATGGTAAGTATTGTTGCCAGTGAATTGTTGTTGGAAAGCAGAAGGCATGTATGTATAACTCTGAGGCAAGAAAGGATAACCAATCATGTTGGCAAATGGACCTAAAGGGAGAGAAGGCTGAGAATATGGATGTACGGGAAAGTGTTGAGGCAGAGCAGGTACTGTGGCAACATTGTTTCCAGAGAGGGACTGTGGTGTAGGCTGTGTGGATGGGAAACTAGAAGTCTTCAAAGCCTGCAGGGATATAATAACTTCATAAGTTCGGGTCTGAGATTAGGTTGTGCATTAAAAACATTATCTATCGTCGTTATAATCTCTAGCCTTTTCCGCATCTCAATAGCACCTTTGTCATGCACACCAACTCATTATCTCCATTTACCTTTTCCATCCCCCAAAAGCAGGGAGATGATAGGGGATGTCACTACCGAGTTCAGAAAACTAAATTCAGATATATAGATTTTTTTTCGTTTTGAATACAAGAAATGATAAATATTTTAGGTATCAAATTGATATAGACTCAAATTGACGGATACAGATTCAAATTGACTCATTGAAGGTGTGGTATGTTCCTGCTGGATAGTGATAAATGGAAAGAATAATTTTGTTTCCAGCAACTTAGTACGCATGGTTTACCTCGGACATGGAAATTGCTGAACCACCGATGGAGGCCGCAGGACTGCCAAAATTTGAAGGTAATGATTGAGTCACGGGGAATGACGAGTATTGAAGATCAGACTCTCTACCAGAATGAACATTTGCAGCCAACAAAGTGCTTGGTAATGAATTTGTATGTACCTGCTGCTGTTCATCAAACATCAGGAATTCAGAAATCAACATTGATTTAATTTCTTTTTTTGATCAAAAATGAAAATAAGAGAAAAATCAACAAAAGAACAGAATCATAGAATTTAAAAATTTGGTTATTAAGCCCAAAGATAAATGAAAAATGAGAAATATAAAGAGAACTGGGACAGGAGAGCATCACGCCCTGAAGGTGCTGCAGACAGAGTTCACTAGAAACTATGGACAGAATTTGGACATGCTGCAGTCATATACGAATAACATCATCTCAATGTCCTGACAAGCCGTCCCTAATATAATAATCACCAATCTTGCCCCATTCTACTAGATAATTATCTCACAACTTCTATATTTGCATGCCAAAAAGTGGTCCTTCCACCCGAAACACTAATAATAGCAAAATCAACGCTAGAGAGTAATACACTAAGACTCCATCATTGTGCAGGCTAGCATAAAATTATGTTCAACCAATATTTCCTTTCCCGCAACACTAACAAAGAATAATGGTGGGATCTCTCCATTGCAGGGGATAAAGAACTACAATAGTGAGAGGAAGGTTGGATAACTATATAAGCTAAACCTAAAAAGTGACACGGTTGGATAAGGCAGTGCTCTCACAAATCAATTTTCAAAAGGAGAGCCAGAGGATGGTGTGGTGAATGAATCCAAAAGGAGAGGGAGGAAAGCATGTGGAGATTTGTAGAAGCGTAGTCCGGTTCAATGTGTAATAATATCTTGACTTCCCCATTTCACTTTTTCATAAATATCCAAAAATCTGGCATCATCAATTTTTTCTCCTTTAGTATGTATCAATGATATAACAATTTGGTGATTTTCATAAATAAACCTGTAACACGTAGAGAATGTTTGGCTCTGCTTCTTTCAAGTGGCTTCTTCTACAAAAGTAGCCAAAATGTGGCTTATTCTGAGAGTATGAAGAGCAATACTGACAGTTTGGGAAGAATTTATAAAGGTTTAATTTATAAGCAGTATTACTAGTGGGTCCATTAGATGTGTGGTTGAAAATGAAGTTTGACCATTTAGACCATTTACAAATGACTTATAAGTTTTGCCAAACAGAGGCTAAAAGAAGCATGGCCAAACATGTTAATAATAACCCCTTCATCTTCAGAAATTTCACAATTTTTTAGGGTACTTGTTGCATGTGATTTCTACATACTATTCAGGTAAGATGACCTCCAGATATAAAGCAATCAGTCTCAGAACATGAAGAAAGGAAAAAATATCTGTTTTTACCATAACATTTGAGAAGGAAGACAGATTTTGCATCTGGGAGGTCATTTGAGATTGATCAAAAGCATTCAAGTGTTGGGCATTATCAAATGTATAATCAGGGTTAGATGTGGGAAAAGCATATTGATTTCCATGTGCCATTTCAATGTTCACCGTTTTCAACTCTTCTGGTTGTGATGCATCATAACTCCCATTACTTGCACCAGTTCTGTGGAAAAAATTACCATCAGGAGCATTTTTAATAGAATCATCTCCAAAGTACTCAGAATTTCTGCAAAAAGAGCACATTCAGCTATGTTTATGAACTTTTAAGGAAAAGGAAACACTACTTAATTATGAAAGAATTCTGAGTTATACCTAGCGTCTGAATGCTCAACCAATGAAACATCTGCATCTCTATGAACTTCCAAGTTAGAGTTAACAGGCGTGGATGCTGAAGGCCCAGAAGAAAAGACAGAACTCATTCCAGATCCAAAGCTACCAAAGCTCAAGTGTGAGCAGTCTGCTGCTTGAACTTGTAAATGATCTGGGATTATCACTGAAGGGCCCTCTCCATCAGCAAGCAACACCTGGCCATCCTGTTGCATACTTAGTTGTTGCAAGTTTGCGGTGACTGAGGAGACTGAAACACCTTCTTCAACTGCAACATCATAACACCACAAAATGCTCAAGGTACCACCAAATAAATAGAATAAATTAATATTAACTTAAGCATAGAATGCACAAAAAATAGCATATAGAATAAATTAATATCAACCTAAGCATAGAATGCCCAAAAAATAGCATATAGAATAAGTGTCGCGTCTGTAAATGCTTAAGTATCTTTTTCATAAACCCCACTTATTTAAAGTATCCATTTTGAGTTCTTAGAATCAGTCGTACTGCGTAAACACAAAAATTAGAAGAGAAACCGCTCCAGGTCACAGTACAGATCATGATATTAGCAAGTAGTTATAGAACCATTTAGGGAATGCCTCATCAAGATTTTTGAATTCTCAACTGATCTAGGTGTGGTAAAGCATCACAAGAAATTCAATATCCTCGAGACAACTAACACTTCTACAAGTAAAGCACAAAGTTTTCCAAACAGGAGATATAATGCACTTGCATGTGTACAAGTAGAATCTTTTAGTTCAAAGTGAAAAACATAAACATTAGTCACCTTCCTGATTCTCAAAAGAATGACCATGAAGCTGACATGAACCCATGTTTTCATATAAGTTGTCCTCAAATAGAGATGCACCTCCTGAATTTTCCTCTGGAATCTTCCTACTGGAAATGGAAGTTAAACCCATGTCATCTGTGCCAAGATTTTCAATACTATCATCTTCTGCTTTCCAAACCTCCTCAGTCTCTGAATGTTGATCAATCCTATCAAAAGGTAAGTTAAATGCATCTGGACGCAGCTCGGACTCTACAGGAGGTTCTGACACAGAATGCATTTTAGCTGCAGATGGCTTCTCAATAGAAGGCCATTCATCAATGGTAGAAACATCCTGAGATGAATTATGATGCGAGGTAGTGGTAGAAGGTCCCTGAACATGGTGATGATTGGCACCGTTAGATACATTAAGAGCACTAGATGCTTTGTTCTGTGGTCTGCCCATCTTCACTATGTCCGCCATTGATACTTGGCCAGGAATACCCACCCAAGCAGGTTGATAATCAGAAGGAGGTAGCATTCCAGATGAAACACCATAGGCTGCATCAGTTGACGATGCTTTATATTCAGTAGTAGCAACATCTCTACAATATAGGCGCAAAAAAATGAGCATGGCATTCTGAGAAAGAATTCGCAATAGTGCTCATTATGGTAAAACGATTAGATTAATTGGTCGACAGTGGATAGAAATATGAAGCATTTCTTCTATCTAGCAAGTTGACAATCGAAAATAAACTTCTTAAATTTCTAAGTTCAGAGTAGAGCAATTAGAAAACTTAAAATATTATTGTGCAGCAGAAAAAGAAGAAATGAGATTGAAACATTTAGACATTAAGTTACAATCCTAATGGGCGTAACGAATATAGCTGGAAGACGGATAAATGGCTAGATGACGAGCATATCCATGTTTGCATAATAAAATTAAACTGAAAAAGGATGATATGAGGCATCATAATATAATCACCTAAATCGGTTTTTCAGCAATAGCTCTGCAATGTAAGATAACAAAGACGAAGTTTTCAATATAAAATTGTTTATACAACTCCAAAACGTAGGTCCTACAATATTTCACTATGTTGCAACCCGAAAACAACGAAGCTGTATTAACCAACAAAAAAAACACCAACAGTATTGACCTGAGGGCTGGAGGTTGTCTGTTTGTAATACTTCCTGCCATAACAGACACCGAAGAGGAAGTAGTTGGATAAGAACTCGACCCATTTTCTTTCTTGTTCATCCCTTTTCCATGCGAAGGACCAGACTCTGATACAGAATATTTGGTGCAATAAACATTTAGCAATGTCATTCAGCTGTTTTTATTCAGCAATAAGCAATTACATCAAAAATTGTGTTTGAACAATTTCCATACCAGAAGAATTATATTGCATTGAACCAGCAGGCCCGAGAGATCGGTCTGCACCACTCTTGCTGCCTCGATTTGAATTATTAATAGCAACACGAGACCTTGATTCAGTGGTATCTTTATTCTGAGACAGAGATGCATTGAAAGAATGAGTGAATTACAACCAATTCAGTAACTTGAACATAAAATATGAAAAAAGCTTCCAACCACTGATTCTGGTCCATCGAACAAAATAATAGTGTGGTGCACTAATTTGGTCTTTATCCTCATAAAGAGTGTCTTTTTTCTTTCCTTCAAGGGGGAAGTATGAAAGGTCCACCACGGTAGAAGACCACAGTTATTTCATCCAAAACGTGGACAAAGAAATAAATGACAGCTTATCCCATCTTTACAAGATTTCAAGCATAATTCAAGTAATGGGAAAGACAAACATGAGGACAGGGAAAAGAGAGAATCAGCAACAAAAAGATGTGAATTGTAGGCTATGCTTTGATGAAAATCACGCACCTCTTTTTTCTTTTCTCGTTTGCTCTTCACTTCATGAAATGGACCTAAACAATTGTAAAGTCCATATTAGAGATAACTTTAAATCAAAAATTAGTATGCAAGTACAATTTCCTCTTGTTTATATAGACATTTACTATACTATTCAATAGACATAAAGCTAGTGTAGAAACTAACATGTCACTAAGTTGCCCCAAGTAGCAATGGTGCAACTGACAAAGATAATCAGCTATTATCCAATTCAGTTCAACTCAGTGCACTGAATATGACGTATGGAAAATACTTGCTTTGTTATCTTACATTTGGTAACTGAAAGTATCTCTCTCCCAAAAAAAGAAAGAATTTCCGCATATGCTAATAATTGTGTTTCTAACAGTATTCACATTGTCAAGTTAATTACTTACTCCATTGAGGAATGTCAAATAATTGGACATTATAAGCATAAAAAACCTTATGAGCCTCATATTTTTAACCTCAAAAATACCGCCTCGAGGCATACTACATGCACCTCACGGTGAGGCGGGCCTCAAGGTGAGCCTCACTACCGCCTTTTTATACCATGGTATGAAAGGTCCACCACGGTAGAAGACCACAGTTATTTCATCCAAAACGTGGACAAAGAAATAAATGACAGCTTCTCCCATCTTTACAAGGTTTCAAGCATAATTCAAGTAATGGGAAAGACAAACATGAGGACAGGGAAAAGAGAGAATCAGCAACAAAAAGATGTGAATTGTACGCTATGCTTTGTTGAAAATCACGCACCTCTTTTTTCTTTTCTCGTTTGCTCTTCACTTCATGAAATGGACCTAAACAATTGTAAAGTCCAAAATTAGTATGCAAGTACAATTTCCTCTTGTTTATATAGACATTTACTATACTATTCAATAGACATAAAGCTAGTGTAGAAACTAACATGTCAATAAGTTGCCCCAAGTAGCAATGGTGCAACTGACAAAGATAATCAGCTATTATCCAATTCAGTTCAACTCAGTGCACTGAATATGACGTACGGAAAATACTTGTTTTGTTATCTTACATTTGGTAACTGAAAGTATCTCTCTCCCAAAAAAAGGAAGAATTTCCGCATATGCTAATAATTGTGTTTCTAACAGTATTCACATTGTCAAGTTAATTACTTACTCCATTGAGGAATGTCAAATAATTGGACATTATAAGCATAAAAAACCTTAGTAAAAGACATACATTAAATTACTATTAAGATAAAGAAGCCATAAAGATATTTTATCAATATTGCAGGTAAATAAAAATCAAATCTTTAACTGTTTACTTCATTCATGAAATTCACTCGATAGGAATGAGAAAATCGAGCCTTTTTCCTTCCTCAGTTTTCTCATTAACCAAACGTCAAGGAAGCAACACCAAAATCTAACCCCTCTGCAGTCTTGAGTAGACTTCTCGATATATAACCAAAATCAGAAATAATTTCAAATAAGGCTCCAAAACAATAAATCAGAAGAGGGTAAGCATTAAAAAAGATAAAATAAATAAAAACTATAGGAAAGTTCTAGAACAAAGTCCAAACAGGAAAACAAAAATCTTAAAATTACACCGTATGCATTAATGCGCATGTCTATAACGAAACCAAAACCCAGAAATCAAAATCAATAAAGATCAAATCTTTAGGGTTTTAAACAAAAACCTTGAAAGAGGAGTCGATTAACGGCCTCGTTAGGGTCCATATTGCAATCCTTAAGGGTAGCATAGATCTCAGCCTCGGAACAGCTAACTACCTCCTTTAAGCTCTGGACAATCTTCCTTGAACCCGCTGGTATTGTTTGTAGTCCATTGCCACTGTTTCCCTTGCTCGTACTCATCTTTTTCAATTGGATCTAACCTAATAATTATTTTAAACAATTTACCCCTTTATTTGTTCACGCACTGAGTGAGTGGAGTTCATCGAAGAAGACGCCGTGAAGCGGAGAGATATAAAGTTTGCAGTTTTGGAAACGCTTCCCTCTCTCTCTCTCTTTCTTTCCGTTTTTTTTTTTTTTCTTTTTTTTTTTTTGGTTTGGAATTTTGGAAAGCTGTGAAGTTGTGAAAATAATGGTAATTATCTTTGAAGTTTAAATTGGGCGGTCTTGGACTCGATGGGAAAAACTCAATTTTTTATTCTTAAATTTTAATAAAAATTGATAAAATATATAATTAGAAAATTGTACATAAATGTGATCAAATTATTAATTTTGATTTTGATTTAAATTAAAATTTAGATTTCAATTCTTATCGAGGGATTTTATTTCACCAAGTTCGAGGGGCTAAGTTTTGAACTGTAGTCAAATTTTAAAATACTTTACGTTAGTAGTCATTTTATGTTAAAATACGAAAGTACTTAAAAAATCAAAACTAATTTATTGAAATTGCCTTGTAAAAAATCATTCGAGTTGTATTGATGTGAACTTGTAATGCAATTTTTAGTTCAATTGTAGAGTTGTAGAATACATGTCAGAATTTTGTCGAAAGTCTCGACTTGGCGACAAAGTCTCGAATTACACATATTGCGAATTGAGCACTTCGTTTTACATATTATTTAAAATTCGAAATTATAGAATTTAGAAATGTTGTGAAATCTCAAATTTCTAGTAATCTTTAATAGGTTGAACCCCAAATCTGAAGATGATTGTAGAAAAATAACGAAGTTTGAGCATAACTAAAAGAGGCAAAAATGAGAATCCTACTTGATAAGCATGTTAGGAAATTAGTGCACAAATTTTATTACGTAGATCTCCGTATGACAAATAATATACCATTAGAAATATAATTGAAATTAGAGTCAACACAAAATATATATATATATATATATATATATAATACGAAATTATTGATCAAACTTTTGAACGTTTGAACTTAGACAATTCGTAAACTTGAGATTTGCCTTGCATGCTTGAAATTTGCACGACCAATAAACTCAAAAATTACATTTTTTTTAAAATTTATATACATGAGGACTTCAATATACAATAACATTGCACATGTGTGCACGAAAATTAGATGAAATTTATGTAATAAATGAAAAATAAGTGAAAATATTGCATAAGATTTATACATTTTTCCATGTCATTCGACAAACAATAATTTACCACGTCCTTCCTCCACTTCTTTTTTTTTCCACAATTTTTTATTATAATATAATTCAAAAAAAAAAAAAATCATCGTATCTTCACTATTTAAACAACTTTGTCTGTAATAAGATACTGATTACTAAAGTCAGAGAAATGTGACGATCAAATTGAAAATTCAGGAGAAGAAGAAGCGAAAGAAGAAGGAAGATAGAAAATAAAAATGATCGATTTATTTTTATCGATTTGGGTCTTTTCTCACGAAAAATGAGACAGTGAAGGCCACATGATAACAATCTTCGTGGGTGAGAAGTCAGCAAATGGACGGTGGCTTTGGGGCCGATTTGAGTGAGAAAATTGAACATTTCCCACAATTTCTTCTTAAAACTTCTGCCCTGATGGAAAGTGCTCAATTTACATCAATCATCCAGCTTTGCTCATTGTATCAATTATTTCTTTAACCTTTTTTTTATCGAAATCTTATATTCAATATTTCATTAATTAATACGTTTTGTTCTTGATGATGATTTATATTGAAATATTTTATTTTCATGCTTTGAAATGAGAGAAAAAAAAATTCGTATTATTTATTTATTTATTTTAAATGCGAGGGGAAAATAAGTTGTTTTATATGTCATTTCGACGAATTTTTTGACATAAAATTGTTATCAAATACAAAATATATTAATTAATGGAAAGTCTAAGTATAAAAATGATATGGAAAATCGTTACGGACATAGTATTATAATGAGCAAAAATTAAAAACTTTAAATGCAATTAAAGTGTGGTACAAGAAATAAAAATTACAATGTGAATATAATTATCCATAATGGATGATGAAAATAGCAAGTCCCAAAAAATTATCTCTCTATTTATTTTTTGTCATGTATTATCATTCTTTAATATTTCTCTTTCATTCTGAATTGCTTACCCTCGACCAAATGTCCATATTTGAGTAAATGAGTAGACAAGAATCTGTCTTGAATAGTGAAAAAATAGTTTATAATTTAGCCTACGTTTGATCCAAATTAAAATTTAATTTTAATTCAAATTAAAGTTAAACAATCAGTCCTTGTTTGGTACACATTAAAATTATCATTTTCATCCTTCTACTTATTTTCAACCACACATTTTTCAATAAAATAATATTTTACATCATATCAACGATTTCCTTATTTTTCAACCACACATTCCTATCAATATATTATTTCAGAATATATTCTTTCAAAATAATGTGGCTTAAACACACCCTCAATATTAACCACATCTTTCACGAGTTCCACATTTTCAACCACAAATTTTAAATTTTTTTTTTATCACAATCTACTAAAACTCTAATTTAAATCACCACCAAACACCATCTAAGCCCTTGTTTGACATCCATTTTATGAGAATGAGAAATTTTGGAATAATGATTGATGGGAGAATGTGTGGTGAAAAAGTGATGAAATTTTTTAGATTTGTTTATAGTATTATTTTATTTGGAGAATGTGTGGTTGAAATGAAAAAAGAGAATGAGAATAGAATGTGTGCCAAACATGGACTAAATAAATCTTAATAACCCAATCAAAATAATCCTATAAATTTCCTTTGATCAAAAAGCAATCATAAAAAGTGTGAAAAATGTAATTGACACATGACGTCCTTACATTTCATTATTATTGTGAAAATGTTTTTACTTTTTATTTTTTTGCCATTTTCACATTTTATTGCTCAAAGTGTCATTTTAAAACTGTAAAATGACTAATATATCCTTAATTAAATTTTTGATTGCGCAAATCATCATTTATATCCATTTCCATCCCATTTATGAATAAAAAAATGTGAAATGATGAGTATATCCTCCTATTTGAATTTTTAAAAAATAAAAATAAAGAACCAATAGCAATTAAAGTCTAATTCTTTTTTTTTTTCTTTTTTAAAGGTGCGAACAAGTCCCAAATAAATTATGAAAAAAAAATCAGAAATTAAACAAAAATTTAAAAAGTGCAAAAGAATCCCAAATAAATTATTAAAAAATTAGAAATTAATTCTTTTTAAGAAAAAAGTGAAAATGAATCTCAAATAAATTATTAAAAAATTAGAAATTAAAAAATTTATTTAAATATGAAGATATATTCATTATTTCACAGTTTTTTATTAAGAAATTGGATGAAAATTGATAGGAATTATAGTTTGCGCAGTCAAATGTATAATTAAGGGCGAAAATGCAAAAAATTGAAAGATAATTATGTTTTTCACAATAATAGTGAAATGTATGAACGTTATATGCTAATTATCCTCTCAATAATTTATTTGAGACTTGTTTGCACATTTTCAAAAAAATTGGAATTATGATTGCAAGTAGTTTTTTTATTTTTTTATTTTTTTAATATGATGGTATATTCTTCATTTAATAGTTTTAATTTTTAATTGAGAAAATGGATGAAAATAACATTTTTGGCCATGAAAAGTAGAAATAAAGGTGAAAGTGTCAAAAAATGAAAGGTAAGAATATTTTCCACAATAGTAATAAAAGATAAGGACATTATGTGCTAATTATATCCTTTAAAAAATGAATTATTGTTTCATTCAAAAATTAATGCATGAATGTTATAACGGATGGGCTGACCAACTGGGCAAGACATTTTGGGCCGGACGGAGACTGGTCTTCATAACTAGGTTCTATTCATTCTATATTTGGATTGGACCACTTGCAACCAATAAAGAATGGGAAAATTACTTGAAAATTTCTTTTAGATTTTGCTTGACGTGGATTTTCTGAGAATAACTTGTGAAAAGTGAGGCATGTTTTCGATTTTTCAAAACAGTGAAAACGCGTTCTCTTTCCTATTTTCGAAAACGCGTTTTTGAAAACAAAAAAAAAATTGTACAAAAAATGCAAAACAAGCAAACTATCGTTTTTGACGTTTTCTACTAAAAACACCGTAAAAATTGGAAACACGCGAAACGGCCGTTTTGAGCTTTTGTCTGCCTTCTCTCTTCAAACTCCCATCTCTTCTTTGCCCCCGTCGACTTCTCTCTTCTCTCTTCTCGACGCCGGCGACGGAGCTGGACCTGAGGCGAGGCGGAAGAGGTCCGCCGGCTTCTCTCTTTTTGGGTGTTTCAATAGGTACTGTTTTGACTCTTGAAAATGTAAAAGGAAGAGATGATTTTTCCTATTTGTGTTAATTTCTGGTAGATTTAGTAATGAACTGCATGTATTG
>CAIGRF010152304.1:52965-63413 GCA_903798235.1 Fraxinus ornus
AGGGTGTGTCTGGGCCGGCTACGTAGTTTAATTCCGACCGTTAATAATCAAAAATCGGACCGTTGGTTTGGTTTTCCAATCACGTGAATCTGACAAGAATCAGGCCATAAGAATCATATTCCTAATTTACCCAATTTGAGGTGAGAGAAAAGGTTTAAAAGTAGCAGCCTTGAGGATAATATGGTAATTCGGTCCCAATTTTTTAATATTACCGTGCAAGAGTAAGCTGCCAGTGGGCCCGTTTGATTTGACATGAAAATTGATTTTTGATACCAAAATCGTGCCCAGACACGCTCTTAAGAGATAAAAAAGACGGTCAAAATTATACTACACGATAAGAGGTCAAGGACAAAGGTGCAAAGACCCCCAAAGACCATGGATGGCCATTGCAATTTTCCCCAAAATAATTATAAAGGCAAAACGTCATTTTCTTTAAAGCATTATACGACGCCAAATTTATTCAGGTGTGCCAAAAGCTTCGCACCTATGCAAATTCTTAAGATCGATTGATCGAAGAACCTACTACCTAGCTGCAAGGGTAAGACGTTAAAATTTTTTAAGGCCACGGGCCCACGAGACGTACTAAGAATAAAATCTTTCTTTCTTAATGTCCCCTTCCTTTAGCTTTTGATTTAGTCTTATGTAAGTCTGTAACAGTGAAAAGATGCACAAAAAAGGAAAAGAGAAGAGTGTGCTACATCACATCGTGTTTCTTGCACCTTAATCAACACACATTAGATCTACATTCCATTCCAAACAGACCTTCCCTTGGCCTTTTCCCCTTCGACTACTGTTAAGTTCTGTTTCCGTAAATTTTAAGATTGACTATCATCATCCTGTATAAATCAAATCACAATGGCAACAATGTCTCAAAGAGGATGCGAAAAATATTTTAAACTACTCTCGAATCCAGTGATTTCGACCCAACTACCCGTAAGAACAAAATGGTAGGACAAAAATGGATACTATGGTTAAAAATGAGTACGAGAAATAAATTAAGTTAAAAGTAAATGAGTATTGCTTGCAGTTTCCAACTACTCAATGCCTCCTCCCTCAAGTTTTCTTTATTCCCCAACACCAATCTCTGTTTCACTATTTTTGTTTCTCTTCAATGCAAGAAAGCTATGATTCTTCGTACTTGTATATAAACTGAACGCAGCAAAATAGATACTCTTCTTCATAAGGACACCATTCCCACTTCACCTGTCTAGGAAACCTTATTCATTATATTGAAGTTCTAGGCATAGAAGAAACTTCACAACTTCACTATGGGAGTAGCTAGAGTTATTACAGGAGATGTACTTACCCGTTCACTGTTCTTTCTCTTCTGCTTTCTTTGTATTTCGGGTAATTTTACGCTTTGCTGAACTTCTGATTTTGAATTATTATTGACTCACTTTTTTTTTTGGATCCATTGTTTAACCACAGTCCATAACCTTAAACTAATAAAGAAGAACACATTTATTTATTTCAACTTATCCTCAATAACCTCTCACATGCCTGAATTTATTTTTTCACCTAAAATGTGACGCGTGCCAATTTTTTATACTCATCTTCAACCACCTCGATCATTTCAAACAAAAATAAGTGTCCCCGATAATTATATGACGGTTCTCCTATTTTGCTTTATCATTTTCCATGCGTTCTTACATTTTCCGTGGCTAGACGTTCCAGTCCAGTTAAAATCTGGAAAACAAAAAAATATAAAGCCTATTATATTTGAAATAATAGAATCTAAGCAAACTTAATTGAGTATTTTTTCTTTTTCATAAAAGAAGAAAAGTCGAAGCAATTTATAACTCAGAATTTGGCTTCAGATACAAGGATGGCAGAGAAGTCCCCCTCAGAAGCAATCAGAAAAGGCAAAAAATTCAACTATCAAGAAAATCAAGTGATCTTTTCGTCTTCAGCATTTACCACCCAGCGAGATACAACAACAGGAAACATCCCCATCGTCAATCCAACAACACCAAGTACATCTCCTATTGTAACTCCGACGACCCCACAGCCATCAACCACTTCACCAACCATAACGCCGCCAACCACCACCGGACCAACCATAACACCACCAACCAACACCGGACCAACCATAACGCCGCCAACCAACACCGGACCAACCATAACGCCGCCAAACAGCTCAGGACCTACCACGACAGCACCAACCACGACTGGACCAACCACAACTACTCCGGCTTCATCCGGTCGTGCTTGGTGTGTTGCGAGTCCGTCCGCTTCAGAAACTGCTTTACAGGTGGCTTTGGATTATGCTTGTGGCTATGGAGGTACAGACTGTTCGGCTATTCAATCAGGTGCAAGTTGCTATGATCCGAATACAGTTCGTGACCATGCTTCTTATGCTTTCAATAACTACTACCAGAAGAACTCAGCTCCCACCAGTTGTGCTTTCGGGGGAGTAGCACAGCTCACTAACACTGATCCAAGTAAGACATTATATTCAATTATCTCAGCAAGAAAATTCTGTTAAGATCCGTGTGCTTATTGATTATGTGCTAGTGTCGACAATTGAAATGACCGGCACCTAGACTAGTCTCACTCAAATTACTTGCATTTGCATCATAAACATTAGAATAGAAGGAAATGATAAGTACTGCAAACTGAATGAAAAGCACTCGGGGCATGTTTGGTAATGCACTAGTGGATTGGACACGACATCATATAAGATTTGAACTTCTTTTACTTCTACCCTGTAATGTTTCATCCATCGCACCAAACACCTCATAAAAGTTACATTTATTACCGCTAAAATCTGAACCATTTGTCACATTGCTGCAGGTCATGAGAATTGCCACTATGCTTCATCCACTACCACCCCAACAATGCCCACAACTCCAACGATGCCCACAACTCCAATAACACCACCCAGGTAAATGTACCAATCAACTTCAGCCTCATAACTCCATCAATAAAGGCAGTAAACTAATACATTTATAATTGTTATTACAGCACAACTTCACCTGTCAATCCTTACATGCCTGGGGGTGGAACTGGCTCTGGTACAGAACCAACAGGTTACGATAATGGTTTGACACCAATAGGCACCCCAAGTTCAGCAAAGACAACATCATACAGCCTACTGCTGCTCATTACGATGAAGTGTGTCCTACTATCAATTGCTACAGCAATTTATTCATAAACAACTCGATGAGAACTTATGGTTACTATCTCCCCAATGAGATGGAAATTCCTTGTCTGCCTCCGTGTTACGCAAAATTTTGAGGCAGAGAGGTGCCAATAGAAATAAATCTCAAGGCATTCACCATTGAGTCATTTTGATACACAAGCTTATAGATCAAGTAGCCAGGGGATAATGATGAAGCACATCATAATGTAGTTGGTTATTTATAGCTCTACTTCTGTAGTCAATAAGAGAATGTTTATTACCTAGTATTTGACAACAATGTAAAATACAACATATGAGAGCTTAGTTACTTATTCTTCATTAATCCTCCTTAGTAGTGTCTAATGCAGTGAACCAAACTTGTGTTTCAGACGAGAATATCTGGTTTTAAGGCTATATTAGGAAGAGACGTAAAATATCCAGGAACTAACGAGTTTGACCTATTTGAATTAATTTTTATTAATCCATTTGAATCTATGTTTGATAAAGAGAATAATATTCTCCTTTGAAAATAATCAAAAATGAAAAGTGTCCAAGGCAATAAAATATGAATAATGTGTATTTCTCATATTTCTAAGATTAAACAAAAGGATTTGCAAATAAAAGTGTTAATGCTACAACCAATCCAGATTTGATTCCAATGCCAATAAAAGGTAACCCATCCAGTAGCACTTGACATCCAAAAATACTGCCAAATAAAATGCGTCCCATGCCGAAATATCACAAGTATCATCTCGTGTTAACACCCTTCAATACTAGACATACTTCACCTATTTTAAAATATCAAAATTTGTGCTATATGTTGGCCTTGTAAGTCCATCATGACACAATAAATAATTGCGGTTTGCTAGACCATTTGAAAACTTTCATAATAACTTTGTTATACAGACACTTTAATTAGGGTAGCGTGTTTGTGTCCAACAAGTGTCCGTGTGTTGGATGCTAACACTTCTCGAACACTCAACCATAATTATTTTTCTTGTTCTTTTATTAAAAATATTATATATTTTTAACTTAAAATTAATAGTAAATAACAAATATGTACTCATGTCCAACATGTGTCTGCGTGTTGGCTACTAAAACTCGTTGGACACTCTATAACCATTTTTTTTTTTAATATATATTTTTAACTCAAAGTTATTAATAAATAATAAATTTGTACTCGTATCTAAAAAAAATCAATAAGAAAAATTAAAAATAAGTGTAAAACTAAATTTATACTATATAAATAAAGAATTTTAAAGAATTACGTGTCAGCGATGTGTCGTGTTGATATTTTTTATGAAAAATTGTGACGTGTTGGACACACATATTCATGTCGGTAGATCAAAGGATAATAATGTAACATAGGAAATTATGCTATTTATAGACTAGAGATTTTACAAGAAGTATTCTGGTTGTTACTTAGCTCCCGTTTGGCCCCCATTATTCCTTATTAAATTATAATTTATTTTTTCCATATTCTCATCAACCACACATTCTCCAATAAAATAATATTACACGTAAATAAATTTATATTTTAATTTTTATATAAAGATTAAAAAATGTTTCTTACTACAAATTTTAAATAATGCGTTTCAAGACTCATTTAAAAGACACGGACAAGATATCTCTCATAACAAGTGCTTTCAGTATACAAATAATTGAATTGCCTGTCGATTACAGACTAGTATACACGAGCTGATTCGTTAAAAAAGGGTAAATTTAAGTTCTGCCAAGTGAAACATGGAATGCTTTTTACTGCTTCCCTTATTTCGATCTGTCCGTGGAAGAGAACAAATTATCATTATAGTTCAACTTACAAGACAGTACAAGTGAGTTTATCCTTTTCACGACAAGTAGTTGCACGCAAACACAGATATCCATAAACATTACAGCTTCTGAAGGCAACTGTGGGCTGATTAAAGTAATTTATTGTGTTCAAAGCTTTACAAAGACGTGAATGAAAGAATTTGGGGTGAGTAATAGCTGAATAATTTTAAGATAGAAATGTAGAAATATTATACACAGTCAGAACTTTGATCTAAAAGACCTAAATGACAACATTTTTTGCAGCTTCAAATGAAATTACAGAGCTCCGAACTTTTAAGATTATAAATGTTAAGGAAATCCCAAGACTTGGCTACTTCACTAAATTTAGAGAAAATGAACAAGAAATTTAACACTACGTACCAAATATCGTTCCTGATGGCAGCCAAAACACTATGTATCTTCCTATGACCTGCAGATAAAGGAGCATAAAGATTGTCATGAGTAGAGAATTTCAATGACAATAGCATAACCTTCTCTTCCTGAATCTTATATATTATAAGTCTAATCTTTTTCACAATCATCCAGTTGTAACCTGAGCCTATTACCTACAAGTATAAAAATTCCATACACAAAATCACAAGGTTTCCACTGAACTAACTCTTGATCCGCATGGTAACAAAATAATGTCCCCAAAATAACAAGCTTCCTTTCCCACCAGATTTGCTCTAAATCCAGTAGAGTGGATCACAATCTCAACCGTCGCCATCCTGGAAAATGAGCTTTGAAATTCAAAGAAAGATAGCAATAGCTTACTTGATCGACGACATTACTAAACAGCTCTCTGATGCTTTAAATAGTCAAATGTATGTCTATAAAACTACAAGTTGAAGAACTGTAACAACTTCTGTTTCACAGATAAAAAAACCTAATCCCATGAACTGAAGTACAAAGATGTCAAAGAAAATACAAGACCTTGCTCTCATCACATGTAGGCTTCCCACCGAAACCCTTTCGCAAGTCTTTCTTCCTCATTTTACATTCTAGGACATAATACTCCTCTCTCCATAATAAGAGAGAAGTTCTAAAACACTAAAAAAAAAATTCTGAATAGCCTAAGGTCTACAGGAGAGATTTTCCAACTCCTTCCAATTGCATTTCATGTATTGCTTATTTTCAGCATAGCATCTAGATGATTGCATGTAATCTACATTCCTTACATACCGCAAGAAGCCAAAAACATTGATCACTATCATACCTTATCTTGCAGCAGCCAACTAGAATACACAATGAAAATTAGTTTCCTAATTAACGTGACACCTCCATAATTTTCCCCATGCTTATTCTTAAAAATCCCACAAAAAAGAAAAAGGAACAAAACTAAAAGTTCATCGCATATCTAAGAGAATCTTCTATAATACAAAGCCTATGTTTGGTCCATGTTTATAAACACCCAATCCAATTTTTATCGACACATTTCGAAGGATCCACAAATACTACCCACTTATTCACCACTCATTTCTATCCATTAATAATTTAAACCATTTATAAACACTTCCCAAACATTCTGTAACTTTCCAACTAAAGATCATATCTACTTCATTTGATCTAAGATTTATAAGTCCACGAGCACAATTTGTCAATAAGATGCTAGTCCAACATATTTCGTGTGTACATAATGATTATCAAAATGATAGGAACAATTGATATAGCTGCAGCCTGCAGGAATATTGACAACAACAACAAACCATCGTAATAGAAGTTGTAATGAGTGACTAGATCCTCCAATCATGTAAAAATCAAAATATCATTGAAAAGTAAAAAGTTATGCATCAGCATATCACCATAGAGAAGTAGAACTGTAAATTCCATAACTGAAATACAAGGGCAATAAATCATCAACATTAGGAGAAACACTAAATACTATATAAACCAAGGATAGCATTCAGCCTCATTAGAAGTAGAAAGGATGTTTATGGAGCATTCTAATAAGCCTTGTAAAGATTTTCTTCAAGCAAAAGTCTGGTATTTTCGACAGACCTGTTTTTAACTTGTTGACATTGATGATACAAGCGTCGGATTTTCTTCTGTGTTTTTCCAAAACCACAAAAGGGTATTTTCTGTCTAATCTTTTGGTAGGGGCGAAGCTGAAAAGGACACTATGTTGGCTATTACACAAAACAATTTCAGTATATTTTATGCTTGGCAAAAAGTATCATGAAACTTTGGCTCAACATAACATACAGGGTGACACCAAATTTTCTGCACTCAATTATCAACAAACTTATTCTAACATGATTCTTCCATCGGTAATTTATAAGGTTATATTAACCGGATTGGTTTCCAAATCTCAGCTTATGATGGTTACTGATTTAAGTATTAACACGACAGTCACCACTTCATAGCATATGTAACTAACTGAATAATGCCCTTAAAATATTACAATAGCTCCACAGGACCACAGCTGCAATGAATGCTTAATTCCAACCTTGTTTGTTCTAAGGTATGTTTCTACAGTCATGAAAGCTCACAAATATTAACACAAGTTATTTCACAAAAATAAAAATAAAATACAAGAAACACTCGAACATCTATGGCTGTACAATTCAAACTGAAAGAACCTCTTGGTCACTACCTTCTGCAACAAATTAGCCAAAACAACTAACAATCAGAAATATTTAATAACGACAAGAAACTAGCAATAAAAGCTGACTCAACAAGGTGACGCCATTTTATTGTATAGACAATTATATCAAGGCTCAAGGAGGTATAACAACGAGAATCTAAAATAGCGATGGTTTTGCTTAACATAACATGAAACAAAAGGAGCAATTCAAGAATTACAACTGAGAGACAAGGAGCTCTTATTCCTTGTTACCGAATTTCCTAGCAATTATGGGCCGAACATCATTAGCATCAACCAAAGTCTCCAAGAATGGAAGTAGTGAAATAAGTGCAGTGTCTGCTGGGTCGTCGAACCAACTCTTAATAGGAATGCCATTATTCACTTGCAAACTGAAAACCTGAAAACAACCAAAGATATTAACTTTCAATATCAAGGAATATGGTTTGAGTTGCAGGCAGGAAATATTTTTTCGCCGTCTACTATTAATTAAACTAGGTTTTCTATGATGCACGTACAACTGGAAGCACAGCCTTTGAATCTGATTTAGATGAAGCAAGTAGCACTTACAAATCTGTTTTCTTAGCCAACGGGGAGGTAATAATCTTAAATTTCATAGCACTCTGCCTGAAGTCTCCCTCCATCCACACCTCCCATTATCATTTAACACAGAAAATAATGCTCCAGCTTAGTAAGAGGTGGTTTTATCACAAAATATTTCAAACACACATTTTATAACACACCACAATCACATTTAGCAACCTCTTTTGACAAGAGGGATAAGTTGACTCAATATCGTTCATCTTACGACTAATAGTATTGATCTATAACACGAAAGATGTAACTCGTAAATCGAATGCAATAAGACAAATTTTCTACCTGTGGAGAATTATCAATAATGGCAACTTTTGCAAGATCAACACCCAAAACTGTCAAGTCTTTCATGTAACTTCCTTCTGCAAATATGCAAGATTCCCGATATGCTCGTTTTGAAATAAGCTTTCCGTCTGGATCCAGAATGTCTAGAAGTTGTTTCGCATAGATGCTTTGACTAGCAGTGAACACCACCATCTCAAACATCTCAGCAACTCTTTCCAAGAACATCCGGAGGTGAGGTCTATGCTTCACATACACAATATGCTCTTTCATGTTAAAGAAAACAGGAAATGTGAAGTCTGCATCACTACAGAATTCGAGGGTAGAATGCACAAGTGTTTCTGTAGACATAAAAGCAAAGTTATACTGTTAGAGAACTCATTGAACGATGCTCTTAAGTCTTAATAGTAGATCAAAAACCTACTAGTATATGAAATAAGTTCAAAACACCAACACAAAGCTTAGAAACATGAATATTTCCCCAAAAAAAGAAGAAGCTGTGAGATGTCAGGGGGGCCTGCTTCATGCTGAGGAGCTGTATACCTTTTCAGGTCAATTATCTTAGTTTATGCCCAAACAAGAAAAAACACCTCATGGAAGCTGCACAAAATTACCTAACCTCCCATTGAATTACTAATACAATGTCCTTTCCTAGGAGAACAAATCAGGATAACTATCTAAAAAGTAATATCAAATGACCGAATTAATACTTTATCATGAAATCTTTAAATAGGACATAGTGGAATAGTTATATAGGACAAAATTGCCAACGATACCTGGGGCATTATGTACTTACCATCCAAGTCAAGAACTAATGTGATCTGTTTAGCTTTTTGCTTTTCTTTGGGAACATTGGTGTTCGGCAATGTTGATGTTGCATCCAGCTGGTCAGGAAGATTTCTGATATAAACCTGTGGATCAAAGCGATCTGCTGGGTCGTAGTTGGGGTAGATATTAATGTCAGTATCTTGGTTGGAGGATCTCAGTTGATGAATTGCCAAATATAAGCTTGAATCCTTGACATCACCAATGGTTTCTCCTGATGATTTGCCATCATGGTCATACCTAGTTTCCAAAGTATCCTCGAGAAGAGGCAATACCATGTAGTCCTCAGCCAAATCACAAAATACGTTTGACTCTTCACATTTGTAATCAGGTAAGAACATCGAATCAACGTTATTATCATAAATCAAATTTCTATCAGTAGGCGATCCAGAAAAAATCATGTCAGAGATGTAGACATCCGTTACATTAAAATCTTGATGCTCAGAAGACTTGCTGCTGCTATCATCACTGTCTTCCATATCCAAGAGTGGCACAGAGAGATGGTCACTACCTACAGAGAAATAAACAGCTTCAGAACTATGGTCAGCTCCAAATTCTTTAGGTCATCAAAGCTCATAGTGCATATCAATGTTGTTATGTAGTGAATGTTTTTACAGACAATACTGAACGCATAAAAGAGAAACGCCAAGAAACTCTAAATTGCGAAAGAAGTTATCTCAAGCATAGTAGCCATCTTTCGATGTCATGGTTATTCCATATGCACAAAGAATGGAGATGTAAAGAACCTTTTTCTACACATTCCTGTCTTAAGAAGATTCATTATACACCAATACATCATCTCTAAGTAGATGATCTTCTGAGCAAAACAAAATAGAACGTCTGCATACAAACTTCCCGACGCTGTGTTTTATTGAAGCAGAAGTTTACTGTCAAGGGCTCAATTACCACTAAAACACCACTTTGCGGTTGACCAACGCCCAAAATTGAATCAAAACAAGCTAAATTATGCAAAATCATCACCAGCATGTAACTCTTAAGAGTGCATCTCCTGTAACTCTTTACTGCTTTTCCTCATATAAATATTTGGACTGATTTGCATAAATTTTCCTTGTAAAAGATTGAGCATGTTACAGTTTTCTGCTATAAGTAGTGTGCCATAGGATGTATTAGTTATCTGTTATATCGAATGATAAGATAAACTGTTTAGAATAGGTAGGAGAAGTTTCACTGTTTTATACAAACTATAGAGAAAATTCTAAAAAGATTCTCTCAGAT
>CAIGRF010152304.1:63451-78946 GCA_903798235.1 Fraxinus ornus
AAAAAAAAAAAAAAAAAAAAAAAAAAACCAAAATGAGAAAAATAAATAAGATGTGGGAAATGAGATATTGCCATACTGGAACTACATCACTTACCAGCCTGATCATTATTTATCACAGTGGCAACAACTTCTGAATTTTGAGAAACTCTGGCTTGAGAGAGAGGACGCTTAGATATCATGCTCGACTTTTGGCATACGCGGAGACCATTTCTCTCTCTTAAACACCCCGTGGCTGAATTTGTTTTCATTTTTAGTGATGGCATTTGATCTGTGCTTGTGATGTCTATCACAGTATAGCTTCGAGAACATTAGCAGGGAACAAACCTCTTCAAAGTACCAGATCAACCACAGGAGACTACACCAAAAACATTTTAACAAGAAAAAAGTAGTAAAACAAAAAAGAAATTCAGCAACTAGATGAAAAGACAAATTAAAATGAAATCATTAACACAGAAAATAAACTGTAATGTAGGTTTTATAAGTACAGCTTCAAAGCTAATCATAGCAATAGTTCCAGAAAATTATATTAGAAATCATTAGCCATCATTAAATCTGATTATCCTTTTCAGATTCTGAACTTATGTGTTAAAAAAGTTAGAATTAGCTATTACACAAAAATTTTAAATAGAAAGAAAATTTATTGAAATCAAGTTTTCCAAATTTGAAAAATGACCAGGTTAAATGAAATTAGCTGTATAATTGCTTAATAGATTTCATATAGAAATTCTAATTGCTCCATTCCTTTTCCCTCTTCTCTTCCACAGGAATTTCATACATACTAGTAATTTCCAGCGACGGAGCCACATAGGGGGAAGGGGGTGGCAACTGTCCCTGCAACATTTTTAAATTTTTCTTGATTTCTACGGTTTTGATACAGAATTTTTTTAATATATACATAGTACGTATATATTTTTGCTCCCCACCCCCAATATGAAAATTCTGGCTCCGCCACTAATTTCATCCAAGAAGAACCACTACGTATATGCTCATCTCCAGGATATGACACTCATTTATTCATGATACCAAAATTTGCTTGATTTCCTAGCAAAGTTCAGAAAACAAACACTTAACAAAAAAAAGGCTCCTTCCGTGGTGGATCTCCCATCTTTTATTCACCTAGTACTTAAATATGTCAAGTAAATATTTAGACGCGTTAAAAGGAGAATACAGGCTACAAAAACAAAAAATTATCTCGTGCTAAAGTAATCTAAGCCTCTATTTTTGCCCCATTTTTTTTCTAAAATTCATTTTCAACCACACATTTTCTCATAAAATAATTTTACACATAAACTCAAAAAAATTTCCTATTTTCTAACGACACATTCTCAAAAAAATTTCTATTCCAAAACACGATTCCGTCAAAAAAAATGGGGCTCAAACATGAGCTAAGTTGTTTGGTACTCGGTATGTTAGACTATCTTATTCAATAATATGTCTTTTTCCTCAACTCACTACAGAGATGGCAATCAAACCCAATAAAAAAGAAGGGAATCAAAATTTAGGTGACACCACAAAGAGCAGCATCTTTTCCAATCATTTGAAAAGATGATACAAACAGATATTCCCCCGTTCTTATAATTTATTTATGAATTGTGGCCTCAAGTCGCCATCTTGAACCAAATTCGTTTTCCTTGGCACAACAGATCATCATCAAAATGTAATCTTTACGCTTATAAACACTAAATCCTTCCATAAAAAATCATCAAAATGTTACATCTATAATCTATATAACAGCACTTATATATATATAATCAAGACGAGACACGATAGACTCTACCAAAAAACACTTAAAATTGAATCCAAATCATAATATCCCCAGCTTTCTTCCTATAAATCCTACATAATTCAAGTAACCCCAACGAGATCGATGTTAACTCCTACCAAGCACTTCAGTTGAATCGTACAACAGTTCATGATTAACTTACAGAACAATAATAATTATATATAAAAGTTACACAATTTACATTCAGTGCCCTTAACACATTAAAAAAAACCCAAGAACTAAAACGACATACCTGAACTCAACCGGATGCAAAAGAAGCTCTCTTATCGACTAAACGTGTACATATATACATTTATCATATCTACTTTATAGACATACAATATATTATCTACGTAAATAGGCATCTAATTATAAGAACAATAATCAGTAGACGAATATACTATGAGGATTATGATGCGAGTTATAAATACAATCAGTTTATCTCTATACCTGTGGAAAAAGTCCTCTCTTTTGAGCTCGCTCTCTCCAACGAGCTTTTTTGGGCCTCTGTGTGTATTTGTAGACAGTTTGGCGGGCAACTTCTCTGCGGTGTGTGTTGTAAGAGCATCACCCTGCCTAATTTTAAACAGTATATTCCATCACGAGACTATCTATAAATTTAGTAAATTAAAATTAATTTTATTACTTTCAAAAAATTATTTATTATTTCTTTTTATTTTTTTATTTTAACTAATTTTTCTTTAAATTGTTTTATTACTTTTCTATATTGAAAATTGAAACTTTTTGAATACATTTAATTATAGAGAATGAATTTGGCAAACCCGCTCTCTAAATTAAAATACTAATTTAAAAAATCTTTTAAAGTATGATTTTAAATGTTGTGTGTACATAAGCTTATTTGTCGTATATATACAAGTTTATAAAGGAGTTGAGGGGATTGAATGTAGATGATCTGAGACCAACACATGTTGCAGTTTTTGGAGGACAAGTGTCTCGCTGGGATTAATTGTTGTGGAAAGTGGTACCACAACGACTCTGGGCTCCATTAATGTGTTTTTTTTAAAAAATATATATATATTTTTTAGAATAGTGATTTTTTGGAGAACGTGAATGAAAAGATAAAAAAAAAAAATTGGATTTACACGCCCGTTTGGCCCATAATTTTTTTTAAAGAATTTATAGTTAAATAAGAAAGAATTTTTTTTTTGGTTCACGTGTAATATTATTTTATTGGAGAATGTGTGATTGATAAAAAGATAAAAATAAATAAATTATAATTTAATGGTGGCTAAACGGTTTTATGGAAAAATATGTTGTTGAAAATGAATTTTAAAAAAAATATATCACAGAACCCAAAAATGAAGTGTCCATTTGGCATATCTTTTGAAAAGTTGGAAAAAAAAAAAAAAAAGACTTTTGAGATTCAAAAGCAGTTTTGAGTCCAATTGGCTAATGTTATAAAAGTGTTTTTATTAATTAGAAGAGTTTTTAAAAGAAGTTGATTTTAATGTTACTTTCATTAAAAACACTTTTAAATAAGAAGTATTTTTAAAAATTAATTTTCAAACAAAAATTAAAAAAACTTCTTCCAAAAACTCCTCAAAAAATATGTCAAACGACTCCGAATAGTTATATGAAAAATTGCTCCAGGGTGGGGTGTAGCTCACACGCTCCTCGAGTTGTAGCTTGTCAAAATAAATAAATAAATAAATAAATGCTTTCTGTACATTTAAATATGTATTTACGTTTTAATAATTATTTTGTTATTTATTTACTAGAAAAAATATGATTGAATTTGTTGTAGCATATGTTTGGTACACATTCTCATTTTTATTTTCATTCTCCTACTCATTTTCAACCACACATTTTTCAATAAAATAATATTTTCAATCATATCAATAACTTTTCCTTTTTTTTCAACCACACATTCTCTATCAATCTACTATTTCATAATACATTATTCCAAAATAATGTGGCTCAAACGCACCTTAGGCCTTAGCCCCTGTTTCTTGTAGAATAAATCAATTTTTTTTTTAATTTTTTATTTTTTAAAACTTGATAAAATATATGGTTAAAAAGTTATGAATTCCATAAAATATACGATTTAAATTAATTACTAACTTTGACTAGAAATTTTATTTTTATTTTAATACAAACCAAATAGGGGCATAATTTGATTACTTTGACTTTTATTTTTACTTTTTAAATTTGAACAGTTCATTTGTAGTTGTGAATAAACTAATTGCCATCCAGCTAATGAAACTCACGATATGCCAATCATTTAGCCCCAGTTTGATTAAGATAAAAATAAAAATTTTATTATATTTTGATAAAAATCGATGAAATATGTTATTAAAAAATTATGAGATCTATGAAATATATTATTAAGATTAATTGTTAACTTTGATTTAGATTTTAATTCACTTTCGTGGCTGAACCATTTAGGGGCTTAACATTCAAATGGATGAATTTATGCACGTAATGACGTAAACCATACGTTGAGGATGTCCATGCTAAGAAAAAAAAGTTAGACACTAAAGCCGACCAAAGACTATAGAATAGGGACCGTTGGCACCAAATACTCAAAAACTCAATCGCTGCAGGGCCCGCAGTCTTCTTATGTCTCCTGGTACGAGTCGCACGACGACAAAAGGAATGATGCTAGGCTACCAGGGAGGGTTGACAGCCCTCTCAAAATGGCGGAGGGATTTTTTTTTCCTTTTTTACTTCACATGGATCCCACGTTGTCGTGAGAAGATGTCAATCAAAGTGTCAATTTTTTTCCGGTAAAATGATTTAATTGCAACAAAAGGCACCGTAGTCCTCTTCTGCACCAGATTATAGTAAGATACTTGTACCATTACACGTGTAAGAAATATGGGATATATAAAACTCACCAGGTGAAGGAGTCTGCTGCTGTACGAGAGACAAAAACAGCAGTTATATCCATCATTGTCAAAAACAGAGCCACAACATGGCCGAAAAGACAGCTTAAAACTAACATTTTGCATCTTTTCAAGCTTAGCACAACATGGCCGAAGCAGCTGCTAGCAACGTGAAATCGGAGAAAGCCACGGCGCAGTTCCGTACTGATGCAAGGCTCATGGATGAGTTTGAGAACTCCGGCGAGTCTGGTAAATATTTTAACTACTCAAAATCAGTTATTCATGCACCACAGAGCCTGAGTACCGAAGAACAAATTACTGCTTATTTATCAAGTATTCAAAGGGGTGGCCTTGTGCAATCCTTTGGCTGTATGCTTGCAATTGAAGAGTCCACTTTCGAAATCATAGCTTATAGTGAGAATTGCTTTGATATGTTGGATTTAAATGATCTTGTTTTGGTTGATTCAAAAGAGTTGATGGGTCTGATTGGAATTGATGCAAGAACCCTTTTCACCACTTCTTCAAGTTCCTCACTGGTGAAAGCAGCAGCTTCCAGGGAGATTTCGTTGTGGAACCCAATTTGGGTTCAATCTAGGGCTACACACAAGTCATTTTATGCCATACTTCATAAAATTGATGTGGGAATTGTGATTGATTTGGAGCCTGCTCACTCTGGTGATCCTGCATTGTTGCATTCTGGTGAAGTGCAGTCCCAGAAACTAGCCGTTGGGGCGATTTCTAGACTGCAGTCTCTCCCTGGGGGAGATATAGGGATTTTGTGTGACACGGTGGTAGAAGATGTTCAGAAGCTAACGGGGTATGATAGGGTTATGGTTTACAGATTCCACGATGATGATCATGGTGAGGTTGTGTCGGAAATTAGAAGGTCTGACTTAGAGCCCTATTTGGGGTTGCACTATCCAGCGACAGATATACCACAAGTCGCACGATTCTTGTTCAAGCAGAATCGAGTTAGGATGATTTACGATTGCCATTCCCAGCCTGTTAAGATAATTCAAACTGAAGAATTGAAGCAGCCTCTTTGTTTGGTTAATTCAACTCTTCGAGCTTCCCACGGATGTCATATGCAGTACATGGCTAATATGCAGTCTATTGCCTCATTGGTGATGGCAGTTCTTGTCAATGACAGAGATTCAATGAGGCTATGGGGATTGGTAGCATGCCACCACACTTCAGCACGCCATATCGCTTTCCCCCTTCGGTATGCATGCGAGTTCCTAATACAGGCATTTGGGCTGCAGATTTATATGGAGCTCCAATTGGCATCACTGGAGGAAGAGAAGAAAATTCACCGGACACAAACCTTATTATGTGATATGCTTCTCCGGGATATTCCATCGGGCATTGTGACTCGGTCTCCTAGTATCATTAATCTTGTAAAGTGTGATGGTGCTGCACTATATTATGGTGGGAAATGTTGGTTGCTTGGTGTCACTCCAACTGAGGTACAACTTAAGGATATTGTAAAATGGCTTCTAGATACTCATGGGGACTCGATCGGATTTAGTACAGATAGTCTTGCCGATGCTGGCTGTCCTAGTGCTCATCTTCTGGGTGATGCAGTTTGTGGCATGGCAATGGCTCGAATCAGAAGTAGTAGTTTGCTTTGCCCCTCTTCATCTGATTTTTTGTTTTGGTTCAGGTCCCATTCAGCAAGGGAAATCAGGTGGGGAGGGGAGAAGCATTGCCAAGAAGACAGGGATGATGGAAGCAAAATGCACCCCAGATCTTCATTCAAGGTCTTTCTCGAGGTAGTCAAAAGCCGAAGTTTGCCATGGGAGGCTTCAGAGATTAATGCTATTCGCTCTTTGCAGCTCATGATTAGACATTCTTTTCAGGAGTCTGAAGACTCTGGTGCTAAACCTGTTATGTATTCTCAACCGAATGTTTATGATAGCCTGAAGCTGGATGAACTTAGTTCTGTGGCAGCTGAAATGGTGCGATTGATAGAGACTGCTAGTGCTCCAATTTTTGGGGTCAATTCATCCGGTTTCATCAATGGGTGGAATGCTAAAATGATTGAATTAACAGGATTACAAGCTACTGACGCTATGGGGAAGTCTCTAGTTAATGACATCGTTCACGAAGATTCACGTGTAGTTGTCGAAAGTGTTCTGCACAGAGCTATGGAAGGTAAATTCATATGACACAAGGGTAAATCTTCGTGTGTCTAAGGGTAATCTTTGTTTTGTTTTCAAATCTTCATTTGTTTAGACATTTTTTCGCATATGCAAAAAAATAAATAAAAGATAAGACTTCAAAAAATATGAAAAAAATTTAGATACGTGTAGCAAACTGTTTCTGCATACAGTTAATGCACTTTGAATTCAGGCGAGGAGGACAAAAATGTTGAATTGAAGATCCTGAGGTTTGGGATGCATGTACCAAACTCTGTCATGTACCTTCTGGTTAATGCATGCAAGAACACGGACTGCAAAGGTGATGTTGTTGGAGCGTGCTTCGTGGGTCAAGATGTTACACGTGATAAAATTTTGATGGATAAATTCACCCACCTGCAAGCGGATTATAAGGCTATCGTACAAAGTCTAAATCCACTAATTCCACCGATATTTGCTTCTGACGTGAATGCATACTGTACCGAGTGGAATGCAGCCATGGAAAAACTAACTGGTTGGATGAGGCATGAGATTCTTGGAAAGATGCTTCCTGGGGAAATTTTTGGAAATTTTTGTCAGCTTAAATGTCAAGACTCACTCGCTGAATTTATGAATCTTGTGCACCGAGCAATTAGTGGCCATGATGTTGAAAATCTTCCTTTTGGTTTTTTTGATAAGAAAGGGATTTTTGTGAAGGTTCTCTTGACAGCAAACAAGATAACAGAAGAGGGAGGCAATATAATTGGTTGTTTCTTCTTCTTGCAGACTCTAGGGATTAACCAAAAGCAGTACATTGGAAATAAGCAAGGGGAAGAAGGAACTGTTTCAAAACTTGAAGAGTTGGCTTACATTCGGCAAGGGATAAAAAATCCCTTGAATGGAATCCGTTTCATCCACCAACTCCTAGAAGCTTCAGCTATTTCAAACAATCAGAAACAATTTCTAGAGACTAGTGACGCTTGTGAGAGACAGATACTCTCTATAATCGACGTTGTGCAATTTGATAATTTAGAAGAGGGGTAAGCTATATTTGATAATTACTATACGAATTCTTCCAAAACAGAAGTAGATTATATCCCAGCCATTTTTTCTCTTGCTGCTGAAATTAATTATCTTATTAATCCATTTAAAATGGTTTCTGAAATCATCTTTAGTTAATTCATAAAATTGTTAATAATTTTTTCCTTTTAACTTTCATAACATATATGGTCTATTGACAATAGTGAGCAAACTCACACACGAAAATGAGCCATTACTCTATTTTGACATTTTGGCTTGATCTTACTGTTTTTTCATTTTCATTAAAAGTCTTTATAGCATTTGATACTTATCCCGATTCCAGCAGCAGGTTGGAGCTAAAGATGGAAGAGTTTATTTTGGGAGATCTCATAGATGCTATTGTTTGTCAAATTATGATTCCGTTGAAGCAAAAAAAATTGCAACTAGTACATGATATCTCTGATGAAAATAAGTCTCTTTGCTTATACGGGGACCGGATGAAGCTTCAGCTCATTTTTGCCAATTTCTTTCATAGCATAGTGCAATATGCACCTTCTCCAGATGGTTGGGTGGAAATTAAGGTGTGCCCTGGATTGAAGCTAATACAATATGGAAATGAATTTGTTCATCTACAGTTCAGGTACCATAAAGCTAAATAAATTGTTGTAGATGTTGGCCATATTGTATTTGTACATAGTGTTGTGTGACAATTTTGAGCTCAATTGCTTAAGTAATTTTGTGTACCTATGTTCCATTATGACTGTTATTGCACGTATTTTATAAATTAAAACATTTTTGGAAAAGTTTATCATGTTAATTGCTTCTTTTTTGGATACATGTCATACTAATTTTAAACTGATCGAGTTTCATGGAATTTTGTAACATAGTTTCAAATAGTTATTTGAAGATACCAAAGGTTTAGAACGTAGTTTGAGCATGGTTGCTTATGTCTCTTAGCTCATGTTGTGACCTTGAATTCAGTGAGAACTGTATTTGAACTTGAGATATTTGAAGGAAATATTCTTTCGGCACTTCATATGCCACATTTATAAAAATGCTTTTGGGGTAAGTGAAACTTCTAGTTGTATTCTGCTCTTTGTGTAGAAGTATAGAGACTTGGAATTCCATTGTGAAGGATCAACATTTCTAAAAAGAGTAACACATGCCTTATATATTGTATGTTTATTTTATCTTTACTCAATGTGAAATTCACCCCTAACTTAATTCAATTGCTCATTTGAGCTTTAAATTGATTGATTTGCTCGTTTAACTTTAATGGGCTTTGATACTATGCCCATGTTTGGCCCCCATTAAATTTGAATTCATTTTTCTATCTCTTCTTATCAATCACATATTCTCTCAATAAAATAATATTAAACATAAACCAAAAAATTATCCTTGCTTTTATACATTCTTCAAAAAATACTATTCCAAATTCAATTTTTTTTCAAATAATAGAGATCAAACAAGGGCTATATAAAGCCGTTGCTCAACCCTATTTCTATGGGTTTAAAAATGTTCAAGAACGCTTTGTATACAGTTCAGCCAATCTAATCAGACCTTATTGTGGGTCGGCCGACAGTACAGGCTTGCTGTCTGCCTAAAAATTGCCTGGCCTGTCACGCATAGGAAAAGGGTTGTGATAGACCGGGGTGGACCTGCACTATACTGAGTCGTTTCCGGGGCAGTTCATGACTCTTTATGGAGTGCAGACTGTATACTTCTTTTATGACGGTCTTTACCATTGTCGCTGTTATTATTTATATAATGGCAGATAATTGTTATTGAATTAATAAGTGTAATTTATTCTCTTGTTTCTTTAGGATGGCTCATCCTGGCCAAGGCCTTCCTTCTGCTCTCGTTGAAGATATGCTGGGATCAATTGGTCAATTGAGAACACATGAAGGAGGTGTTTTGAACCTTTCTCGGAAACTTCTCCATAAAATGAGTGGTAATATTTGTTATATCAGAGAACAAAACGCGTCTTACTTCCTGGTTGGCCTTAAGCTTCAAAGACAGAAATCAGGACAATGAAGTTAAATCTTATTCAAGAATAACTTCTTGCCTGTTCTGAATTTCAAATGGAGCAGTTCTTTCGGCAGAAAAAATTGGGTGGCTTGAATATCCTCGCAGTTTCTGGTGATTTTGAAATCAATAATGCTCACCTTTCTTTGAAGGTGAATTTAACTATCAAAGTCTTACACTTGTACTGTGTAATTATGCACATATATCCCTCCTAGAAGTACATGGACTGTGTAGGATTCAGTGTGGAGACCACAGAAAGTTATTGCATTTTTGTTCTAACTTGCTCTTGTTTTCGTTTTTCATGTGTAAATTTTTTGATATGTAAATTCTTACTAGACTTGGTTCAGTTTTCTTGTGTGTTCAATAAAGCATAAATTTCTCTTTTTTGTTGGATTCAATTCTCCCTGAAAAATGATGATCTTTTTGTCTTGGATTCACGTCCCATACATTTCGTGCTATTTGGTTAGACAATACAGCGGACAAGATTTTAGTTTCCAATCTGCAAAAATACCAGAAAGACACAAAAATCTAGTGTACCTGTGAAGGAAGCCACAAAAATGCTGGCGACTTTCACTTTTTTTTCCCTTTCCTTTTGAACATAGATTAAACTGCATACCTTCCTAACCACCAAAATACCAAACAATGATGCAAAATCTATATATACGCTCTCTGTTTGGTTCATCTTATCTATTATCTGTACACAGATATACGGGACAGCTAGTAGCACAACGTGCTCCTGTTTGGGTTCTCTCATGCTTCCCAGGGAATTCTCGGGGCTTGATCCACTTGGTTGGCTGACTTGTATGTTCAAGCTACTGGACGGAGGATGTTCCCGGATGATCTGTACAACCATGCCAATCCTTAGTTAACCGCTACATTATCCTTATAACTTGAAACAGAAAGGAATCCAATCCGTTTTGATACAGAATTCACTGTGTTAAGGGATAGAATCTCACATCGAATAAAGATGAAAATATAGACCGACTTATAAAGGATTGGACTACTCCTCTTAATAAGGTTGACCTTTTAAGATGGAACACAAAATCTTAACATGATATCAGAGCCCGTTAAGCTCCAACGAGCAATTCGATTTGACTAAGACTCGAAAAAAATTTGAGCACATGGATTTCAAGATTGATTTGCTCAAACGAGCCACCATCACTTTTTGACACGTTCATTCAGCCAATCAAAGAAACAATAACTTTGAATTGTGAACAAAGGTTCCTCAAGCTGGACCTTAAAACCAGCAGTTCATGGGTGCTTATATCCGGCTCAACCCAACTGTCAACGGTCCCGTGCTTCCGGAAGTTTATAATTTGGGTCTGCAAATTTCACTAGTAGTCTTCCAAATACTATTCATCCCTTCCAAAACCAGCATCCGAATTAAAATCCTTAATATTCTTGCTAAAAATAATTACACAAGCAAATCCCATCCTTGAAGTGACAAAAATGGCTAGAATCTATATATACATATTCCCGCAGAGAAATTACTGATGTGAACAAAATGGCAGATCGACAATCTCCACACACTCGGGGATTCTTCTACTGTTACCGTACTGCCCTCCACAGTACTGATTAAAGGAAAACATAAAGCAGGCCTCACTTTGATCTTCCATATCATAGGATTCAGATTTTTTATTGGGGGGATAACCAGGTTCATTTTAACTTTTTTCCCAGTCAACCTAGCTTTCGTATATTTCCTTACATCAAGGATAGGATTTATCCTCAGATAAAAATGAATGCCAAGCTCACTTTTGAGTAACCCAACTGCAGCCTGGTTGTTTTATGCTGTCACTCTTTTTCATATTGCTTCTAATTCTCGAAACATCGGCCCATCTACCAGCAGATGCATAAATATTAGACGACAATACATACGCTGCACTGCAATGTGGATCTATGTCTAAGATGTTTCTGCAAGCACGTTCAGCCACTTCCAAGTTTGAATGCATTCTGCAGCCATTAAGCAAAGTGAGCCATATCGACAAATTTGATTCTATAGGCATGGTTTTCACTAACTCCTCTGCTTCATCAAGCTTCCCATTTCGGCAAAGGACATCCACCATGCATGCATAGTGCTCAAGCTTTGTCTCGATAGCTGTACATTGACATAGATATTCAAAGAAGCGTATTCCTTCTCGTAACATACCAGAGTGGCTACAAGCATTGAGCAACCCAGTGACTGTGATATCATCTGGATCAACTGCTGCTTTTACCATTTGGCTGAAGAGTGTCAGTGCCCCCTTGCCATATCCATGTTGCGCACATCCAACAATAATTGTGTTCCAGGACACAATATTCTTCTCAGCAATTTCATTGAATTTGCTCAATCCATTGCTGATATTTCCGCAAGCAGTATACAAAAGAACAAGAGTATTTCCCACATAGACGTCTCTCTCAAACCCTAGCTTGATGGCTGCACCATGAATCTCCTTGCCCCAGTCAATGGCCTTCATTTCACAGCACGAGTTCAAGGCACTGGTGAAAGAAGATTGGTTAGGAATAACTCCCATTCTAATCATATCACTAAAAACTTTCAATGCATCTTCATGCTTCCTGTTAACACCATATCCCGTCAAAAGAGATGTCCATGTAACCACATTCATGTACAACTTCTCATCAAAAACCTTAAAGGAATTATTCATCTCTGCGCAATTTGCATAAAGAGTAATTAGTGAAGCAATAACATACACATCAAAAACACAACCAAGCTTCATAACATGCCCATGAACTTGACTACCTAGGCATAATTCCCCAACATTAGCACAAGCTGTTATCGCACATGCAAAAGTACTTGAAGTAGGCCTCATCCCCAGCCCCACCATCTTCCAAAAAATTGATAAAGCCTCAGAACTCCTTCCATGTTGATTTAGCCCACTAATTATTGAAGTCCATGAGATCACATTCCTATCAGGCATAACATCAAACAACTTCAAAGCCTCCTCCATTCTCCCATTCTCAAAATATCCATGAACCATCGTGTTCCATGCTGCTATATCCCTCGCCGGCATCTCCTCAAACAACCCCTCAGCCTCTTCGACCCTCCCAAACTTCAATAACCCGTTCATCACAGTAGTCCAAGAAATCACATTCTTTTCCGGCATTTCACTGAAAAGCCTCAAACCCAACTCCAAATCCCCACAATCTATACACCCCTTTATCATTAAATTCCACGCGACTGTGTCTTTAACAGGCATTTTATCAAACAGTTTCATTGCTTCTTCCAGTCTACAATTTTCTACATAGCAACAAATCATTTTTGTCAACAAACGGACATCAGGAGACGAAATTTTATCAAAAAGGGCTCGTGCTTCGTGCAATCTTTGGTTCTTTAAATGATCAGAGAGGACAGAAATGTAATTACCAGAGAATGTGGTACTACGTTTAAAATTTTCTGCAATGCCCATGAAAGATTTTGATTGCTTTGTAAGAGTGGTAGATAAATTCACAGTTTGAGCGGCGAGTGATTTGGGAAAAAGCTGGGATTTTTTGAATGCGGCGCGAAATGTTGTCATTTTGAGTCATCACGGCTACTACTTCGGCAAAGGGACAGAAGGCTAATGTCGTGCTGGTGCGAGGATGAGACTCTTGTGTAAGTGTGTTTGATTACTTTCTTCAAACAATAAAAATGGATTGTTTTAAAAGTAATTCTTTCCTTCTTCAATTTGGAAATGGGTTAATTTCAAAAACGGTCACTGAAGTTACATCAAAATCACAAAACGGTCACTGAAGTTTAAAACTTACACTAATGGTCACTGAAGTATCATTTGATTTCAGTAATGGTCACTGAATGACCTTTTCATTTTAATTGGAACTTCATATACCAAAATAATTGAAGCTCGAACCTTTAGGACCTGAACCGCAAATTGACAATAAAAACCCCCAAAAACCATCTTCCCCCACCCCTCCCCGCCCCGACCCGAACTTCATCTTCTTCCCTACAGCACCACCGTCGTCTCCACGTAGAGCCATCAGGGTCCACCTCGCCAGATTTGTCTCATTACTCCATGCTCAACCCAACTCAAAGAAAATAATCCTCACAGCCTACACATAGTATAAGCAATAGCAAAAATTCCCTGAATGGAAATTTACTTGAAAAAGTACAGTGCCTGTTTATGAAATCCACACACAGTAACACCCTAAAAACAGATATAGATACTGGAAGCTTAAAAGGATTTTGATTTTATGTGAATTGTTCAAATCATTGGCAGAAAAAGATGCGCAACCACTCGTTACAAAGAGCTGTTGATTTCTTGTGAATGGTTGAAATCAGTGGTACTGAACCACATAAGAAATCACTCTATTTTCGATCAATTCGAGTACAATCAGATTAAACTGCAGTAGAAAATAATGCTTCAATGCAAAAGAAGAAGAAAAACGGTTACTTTTGGAGGTGGATTTTGGTTGAAAATCGAGACGGTTTCTGGATTATGAGGTTTTCTTTGGTGGGTTTGTGGATTGAAAGTGTAAAGGGTTGAATTCCCTGAAATTGGGAATTCTACCCAAATTTAAGATCTTTCATAAACATTAAATTGAAGACACGTTTCCTGCACTACTTAAACCAGAGGAGTGGATATGAGAGTTTGTTGTTGAATGTCAGAATCCATTTCCTCTCTGTATCTCTATGCAATTCTCTCTCTCTTCTCATTCTACTCTTCTACTTTTCATTCAATAAAATTCAGTGAAATACCATTTTAGTTTGGGCATTGTTTCAGTTGATTTTTTTGTTAATTACGAGTTCAATTTCTTTGTGAACTTTTGGAATTATTTGGTTCTGATTGAAGAGTTAATCAATCATTACAGTTTGCCTGCGTGGAGACGAATGTGGTGCCCATAATTTGGGGAAGAAGATGAAGTTTGGGGGGGGGGGGATGGTTTTTGGGGGGTTTTATTGTCAATTTGCGGTTTAGATCCTCAAGGTTCGAGCTTGAATTATTTTGGTCTATGAAATTCCAATTAAAATGAAAAGGTCTTTCAGTGACCATTACTGAAACCAAATGATACTTCAGTGACCGTTAGTGCAAGTTTCCAGATTTGTTGCTCCTGTTGGAGAGAGTGGCAGCGGAAGATCAACGGTCATGAGTCTAAAAGAGAGATTCCACAATGCAGACTTGAGCCAAATATATTGGACGAGTAGAAACTCGAAGATTCAAGATCAGTTGGTTGAGACAACAAATGGGATTGGTGAGCCAAGAATCAATTCTCTTCAACGAAACTATATGTGCAAACATTGTGTTAGATTTTAGTTGTTTTGTAATTGACAATTCTGTAAAAAATAAAAATAAAAAGGATCGAATTGTACTATGTGTAAAAAGTCAAGGAATAATGTGCAAATAGTTAAAAATATAGTTATTAGGTCTAGGGTTCGCGAATGACAAAATGAGGAATAACGGCGTGGATTTTCGCTAGACTATTGCCAAGGTTTGGCTAGAGTTACAAAAACATAAATATCATCGCTGGATTATCGTCCCTCCTTCGCTCGAGCGACAACCTATCGCTCGACATTTGCTGAGCCCTCGCTCGAGCGACATGGTTATCTAGGAAAATTTTATTTCGCGATTTAAAGGATTTTTCCCTGGCTCATTCGTTTCTTGACCTACCTATAAATACCAAATAACCACAGAACGTTTTTTTTTCATAAGGTTGAACACTGTAAGAGCTTCATCTGTGAGAGATTTCTCATTATTCAACTTTCAACATTCACGATTCATTGATATCAGTTCTTGGT
>CAIGRF010152337.1:8323-18581 GCA_903798235.1 Fraxinus ornus
ACACTTTGACCAACTTGAGAGATGAAGGGGCCCACTTTGTTGAATTTAACGGCCAAAAAATCAATGGAAATGAGATTTTTAAGCGGCTCCAGACAGCCCCTAAATATACTTCCAATCTTAAAATGCATATAATTTCTTTTAAAATGTTTAATTAATGAATGTGATCTATTTTCAATAAATTATTGCTAATAACAATAGTTCTGTTATGTAAAAATATTTTGTCATTCATTGCTAATAATAATGAGTTATAAAAAAGTTTAAAACTAATAAATTTTTTCTTCGGGTGTCATAATGTGTTTGATTAGCCTAAAAAAAATAAAAAATAATTAAAAAATATGTATTGGTACGTGTTGGAGAATATCCAAGTGTATCCAAGCATGAATACATATCGGACTTGTATTCTTGATGTGTACATTATGGTACACATAGCGATGTCCATAATGGACATGCGTACGCACAGCATTTTCCTAAATTTTTATATGCATACAGATTCAACGAAAGGAAGGTACTGTGGAAAGCATGGTGGATAAAATACACTCATGAGATACAACATAGTGATGTAGATTGAGAAGCGAATCGAAAATACAAGATGAAGAAAACTCGTACTCAGTGATGAGTTTTTCTTCTTAGCAGGCAATGCAACAAATACAACCTAAGGGAACTACATCTAGAATCATTTTAACACTTTTGCAGCAAGGCAATTAGTCTTCCTTTTCATTATGGTGCCCGGGCAACTTCTCCTTGATCTTGTCCATTATCCCTTTCTTCTCCTTTACATCGCTTCCTGGGGAATGCTCATATGCATCTGGAGTTTCAGTGCCCTCAATCTTCTTGTGCTGGCCAGGAAGTTTTTCTTTGATCTTCTCCAGGAAGCCCTTCTTTTCTTCTGCCTTGGCTGTTTCAGCGTTTGCTTCTTCATTACAATTCTCAACCGGAATGCTCGCGTCTTTGTGCTGAGAGTCTTCTCCTTCATCTCCAGATATCTTATCCTTGATAGCATACTTTAGATCCTTCTTTTTCTTCGTTCTCCTTTCTACGCCCTCTTCTACTTGCTCCTCGCTAGACTGAAAATTTGAACAATAAAATGGACAGTAAATTATCCTGAACAGATGGATTATGAAATATCATTCGGGAAAAAAGATGGCTAGAAATTATGAAATTTACCGAGCTTGAGTGGCTATGAGAGTGTTGAAGCTCATCCATCAGAGTGTGTTTTTGCCCCTCTTTGCTCCCTTTTCCTGTGTGAAAATCTGCCATTACAATATCATCTTGAGTTTTTTCTTCCTCCTTTCTATCCTTTCTCATAAAATCGAAACATCCACGCTCTTTGGTCTCTGGTGGAGGCACCGAAGAAGTGTCATTGACATGGCCTTGAGGGTATTGCTCTGCCATTATGTTTGCATTAGAGATAGATTAAGATGAAAATGAAGTGATAATATGGATATATATCATGATTGCAAGATGCACAAGCTGAGTGAACTTGCATGCCAGTCTGGTGGACTTATATAGGTGTGATAATCGACAAACTGAGTACTCTGCATAAGTTTTATTTAATGAATTTAATGTATCCTTGCAGTAGATAATTTAACAACGTTGGAGATTTATGTACGAAAACCTCGAACACTGTAGGCAGGGGTTCAATGTTGGTCACGACAATCATAGAAAATTAGAAATGTCGGTTTGGACGGTTAACACCAATAGTGAGGTACAACGTGCTCACAAACTTTTCTGGAAATAGACTGAATTCGAGGAGCCTTAGAAATCATTAATTGTAGCATGGTTGGTTTAAATGGTAGCTAGGTTCCGAGGATTTTGTCGGTTTATTTTATTAAAATAATACTGGTTGAGTGTTTTCATACACAAGTGCATGTACTAAAAGGCAAATGCAATTCTTGGACCAACCAACAAATGATTCCCTTAAAAGGCTCAAATTTCCATCAAATGAATGTACATTTGCATACAAAATCCTCCTTAGTTGAGTCCATTTTTTTTTATAGGAAAAATGTATTTTGAAATAGAAATTTTCGAAAAACGTGTGATTAAAAAATAAAAAAGGTTAATTTTACATGTAAAATTATTTTATGGAAGAATGTGTAATTAGAAATGAGTTTTAAAAAAAATGAATTTTTAGAAAAATTGAGGCCAAACATTATTTGAAGTTACCATGAAAACAAAAATTCGTTGCTTTAAATCAGGATGGTCGATGATGTAGCCAATAATTGTCACGATCCGAGGTCATCGACCCGAGGTTCTATATTGCCCATTTTATGACATTCTCTCCGACCTCCTCGAGCTCTATGCCTTCAGGTATCGTAGGGGCATATGCCTTGATTTTGCGTCTAACATCACCTAATCCATTAGAACTTTACCACAAGGTAAAGCTTATTCAACTCCGATAAGATTGTGTCCTACCATATCTCTTTTGTCCTATCATGATGAAACTCTACCATGAGAGTTGTATCCTCACCCAAACACTAATTGCCTAATTCCTAACAAAAAAACAATTCCTAGATAGAGCAAGACTTTCGAATGCCCTATGACTCAAACCGAAAAAGGGTATTCAACTAGTTCAAACCTACTAGGAGTATGCTACATACCTTTATAAATATAAGACTTCAATTACATAATTTTCAGTTTATAGCTTCATGCATAAATTCTCTTTCTAACTTAATTATCGGATGGACGATGAAGACATATCTCGACGCCTTTGTTTTAGATACGTGAAGATTCCGTTCATGTTTATTCTCAATCATCAAGCTCAAAAATCAACATGTATGTTTTTTTATAGCACCAGTTAACAACTTTGAAACACAAGTCAAGGTGTTCTCATTATCTTACTAATTTGTTTGGACAAATAAGGTTATGCATTAATTCATCGGCTCTGAACTGTTAAAAATTTGTTATGCATGTAAACTTTGGCTTGTGTTTCGAATCCTCCAGATCAACTTTTGCTTGGCTCACCCCGAAAAGGTGAAAACAAGATCAAGAAAAAATAGAAATAAGGGTAACACACATTTTTATCCCTTCACTGAATTTGATTTTGGCTCCATTTATTAGTGAGGCTTAAAGAAGCTAACTTGAATACCAGTGTCTATCACAACATACAAACCAGCAGCAATTAAAATTCCACTCAATCCCATTCCAAAGAGACCCAATGCCCAGTTAAGCCACCATATTGGACTATACATCTTTGGTTTCTTCATCTTAAGCCACATGAAACATGGATAAGCCAAAGTCACCGGCAATGCAATTCCTCCAACTAAACCAGCCACACTACCCAGGAATGGAAGTGCCACCGCAATAAAGAAGCACCCGTATCCAAACATAGCCCTAATGATTGTTCGGAGCCACCATGGGCATGGCTTCTTAAACCTCTTTGTGTATTTTGATTCCATGTCGTCAAACATTGGCATACCGTAAATTTGGAACGAACTCATTGCATTAATTATAACGAAGAAACTTATCAACCCTAATACCGATCGTGCAACATCTTGACTGTGAAACGTGTACAATGCTGTTAGCATCCCACCGTTGGCTGGAATCTGTCGAATATATATGTAAAACCCAGTCAGTATTTTGAACAAAAGATTTAAATTGAACTTTAATTTCGTTGAATTAATTACCATGTGACCATAAGCCCAATAGCCTCCAATAGCAAGTGGGAATAAGCACAACGCTACGATTGAATATGCACCTTTTACGCCTCTCCACATTGGCACGCTCGAGGGATGCTTCTCATCAGAAGGCATAGTAGCCTGTAGCAGTCAAAATATAACATTTTAATATTACTGTCAACAGAATAAAAATTCATGATTTTCGACTAATTGTTGTCATTCCAATCAAAATTATAGAGAAAAAAAGTTAGTCAAATTCATCCCATACACACGCAAATTAGGTTGGTCAAACGTCAAAGCACTAAAAGTTCTTTCTTTCTTTTTTCTAAAGGGGGAAGTAAATTGAAGTTCAATGTAAATTTGTTACAGAAGACTTTATGTACTGAATTTTTCGAAGTCTTTACGACTGTGTATAAGAAGAACCTGATGATTTAATTTAAAAACTACTGCATATTTCTAATCAATTAAAAGCATATCCTATTCATATAGATATTCAGTTTTTGGGAATTTTGGATAACTAATAAACATGTTCACCTGGATTTCAAGAATGAGATTATGGCCTCTGAAAGCGAAAGAAATGATCCCAAGTGCATTCAGAACATCAAAAATCCTAGCAATTGCCGTGCCAGCTCTCACTGGATTGTAAGACACATTAGGTAGCCTGCCCTCAGCCACGGACACCACCCATATCATGGTGCAATAACCGACTGCAGTAATAGCCCCGATCAGCGACACACCGGCAATGGAGTTCATGTTTGGCAGCTGAGACAGAAGCACCGCCGCACATGTAAATACCAGGTACCACTCAACGGTGGTCAATGGCTTAGAGGTGCATGTGGCTCCACACAGAGTCTGATAGAACATCTTAGAAGTTGAGCCTCCGATCACAATCAGAGCCACGCATGTACCTCCTGATAGATACATGATTGGAAACGCAGCCAAGAACTTGGAGAGTTTTTCACCAAAAGTTGCACTTGCTAATTGCATGTATCTACTGTATCGTATACCATTTTCGTGTGATTCATGGAGTTGCACCAGTAAATATAGTGTATATAGCTGCCATATAAATGCCAGTGTTAAGCAAATGACTCCCCACGTCCTACAATCAAAAGATATTACTGAATATAACTCAAAATTCATGGATATATAATATATTATATGAATTTAGAAAACCTGATAGACATATTACCAGCCAAGAATGGTGAAGGCGACGGGGAGTACAAGGGCCTGGATTCCAATCCCAGAACACAAGGTATGATAAGCTGCATAGTATGCGTTTCCATTTCTGGACTCAGTAATTGGAAGCCAAGCATCTTGTGGGTCGAGCTTTGTGAGTTTGAGTGCCTTCCTTATAGGGCTTCCCAAGGGAGTAATGAACCTTGGAGTTCGAAATCTTGGGGTTTTCCTCACAGTACCACCTGGAGTTAGGAGTGGTGAGCGGGATAAAGATGGGGAATGGAATTGCGAAGGAGGAGCCGATACTATTGTGGACGGAGTTTGGGCTATAGGCGGTGTTGGAGCCACAGATTCTGGCCGAGGAGTTAACGGAGCAGAGTTTACTCCGTCAATGCCCCCCATTTTGTATCTTTACACTATGCTCTTCCTCACAATTTTGCTGAGAATTATATAGATTTTATAACGTGTTATTTAGTAAATTGTACCATGTTTAACACAAGTGGAATGTAAATAGTAATAGAAGGGTTTAGGAAATTAATTCATACAAAATGATGATGACCGTTTATGAGAAAATGGAAATACTTCGACAAAATTGGTTGGCTGCTTTACTTCTTTTTCCTAGCTTGAAAATGCGTGGAAGTAGCGTATTGGCCATCCTTGGGGTGCTTAAATAATGCTTTGTTGGGTAGGTAAGACGGAAGAGTGGATGCACAAATGAAGACTAATGGAATGTTGGCTCATTGGGATTACAATTTCAGAATAGGTGGCGATAGATGATAGATTAAATGAAAGTTGGAATTAAATGACTTATTTATTTTACATATATATTATTTAATGTCACATTAACACCACTTAAAATGAGATTACAATCTCGATGGGGCTTATAAATGAATGAATAATGTTATCTAACATCAATGATGTTAAACACTAATTTATGTGTCTGCATGTAATAGGTCATATTAAATGGGATACAATTCCTTGCATTTAATTAAACTTGTAATTTAATGCCACTAGTACTGCAGACACATATAACAAAGAGAGTAAAAAAGATAATCATAAAAGAAGCAAGTTTCACTGTGAACCATATAACATAGAGGGTCTTTGGTTGAGATTAAAATTAGATTTTTAGTAAATTATGATAGAAATTTTTGAAATGTGTGGTTGAAAAGCTATGAGATCTATGAAAGATGTGGTTAATATTGATTGTTTGACTTTGACCTAGATTAAAATTTGATTTTAATTCATATCAAATAGTGCCATAATGTGGAGATTAGAAATGACTTTAGGTTGGATAAGAAAACATATAGGCCCTGTCTGGGCGTGACTCTTGAGCTGGTAGAATTGATTTTTGAGCCGTTTGCTCTGACACAAAAGACACAGATTTCAGCAGCCATTTTTGTCTTTTTGACCGTTGCTTCTTTCAACGGTAAAAAAATGGCCTTTTTTGTAGATTAAAAGCGCGCCCAGACAAGGGCATAATAAATGACATTTTTATAATTTCTACCTAATACCATCACTTATAATTTATACCTATTCCTTAACCGGTCTTATTCAATCACCAACCTAAAATGAGATTATAACCCCATTTGAGCTAAATAACATTCATAAATGAAGGAATAATGTTATCTAACATCAATGATGTTAAACACTAATTTATGTGTCAATATGTCCTAGGTCCTATTAAATGGGCTACAATTCCTTGCATTTAATTAAACTTGTAATTTAATGCCACTAGTACTGACACCTAGACTGATGTTAAACACCTGTGATACTAAATAACATTACTCGTATAACAAAGTAGAGGTGCATTCTATCATCTAAAACAAAAGAGGAAAGGTCAAAGAGAGATGCTTTCACAACAAAGAAAGTAGAAAAGATAATCATAAAAGAAACAAGTTTCACAGTGAACCATATAACATGGACCCCCCTTCCTTGCTAGAAAAGGGGTGCCCGGGTCAAACCCGGGCGCCCTCCCTATTGGTGGGGGGCATGACTTTAGGTTGGATAAGAAAGCATATAATAAATGATATTTTTATAATTTCTAATTCTACCTAATACCATCACTTGTAATTTTTACCTATTCCTTAAACGGTCGTATTCAATCACCAACCTAAATGAATAGATGAGCAATTGGGATTGTGGAGATGAATAAATTATTGACTGGTGAATGGTCAGAATATGCTGTCAATAGAAGGAAATTATAATTAATGGCAGCTAACTGTACTTGAATTATAGAATGAAAACAATCGTGTATGTTTCCATAGCATAAGCTGCCATTTAGGACCTTCAGCGTGAATCAACGAATTTCTTTGATGCATTTATATTGAAGAAATAATTACAAACTCAACAACTACATAACATAAAATGTTGTGTTGTCTCTAGCTCATGGAATTGATAAGACGATGAACATCTATAAGCAGCCATGGACAAAAGCAAAGCTTTCTCAACTTCTTTAGTTGCTTTCTTTTGGATCAAAGAAATTGCATAATCCATAAATACAGCATCACAAGGCAATGTGATTGGTCCATGACTTGGTAGTCCAAACTCTTCTTCTGACATTATGAGTAGCTCCCTCAATATGTAATTGTTGAGATAGGTTATGGGGAAAGCATATCGCTTTTTATCAGCTGTATACACAATAAACTGGCCTTTCTTAGCCAAAGAATTAGATGAATGGCTGCTGGTACTTGCTTCCTCATAATCATTCTTTCCTGGGACCGTTATTCGTTTTCTTCCCATGGCAGCCAGCCTTTGCCACTTCCTTGCCATCTTGATGACTTTTCTGGAACTAATCATCTTGATCTTTGAGGTCTTTTAATGGAATTATGAGATGAGGATTGTTTTTGGATCTTGAAAACACTGGAATGATATTGTTTTGTGTTGTGTTGTGTTGAAAAAATGGAGAGGGGTTTACTTATATATATTGATTAGGCTATAAGCTGGGGACAATCCAATAAATGCAGCATTGTAAGTGGGGATCCATGTATGGGTACAAGCCCATGTGAAGTTTGAGGAAGAGAGGAGTAGTAGAGGGTGGTACCGTTTGATTTTGCTTTGCATTTGGGCTGTTTAATTTCTTATGTTAAGTTGTTTGATGACACATTGGGTCCAAGCACATGTTCAAAATGATCTTGTAAGTTCCAATTCCTGAGAGCCACAAGAAAAAAAGGCTAAGTCCTTTTCTTCTATCTGAATGAATCAACACTGTTGTGATAGTATCTGAAGGCATAGTGGTGGCCTGATTCATTAAGATTGTTAATTTGGCAGGTGAAAGTCAAGGCATTTTGAAGCCAGCATGTCAGTTGAGCTGCCTAACAAGGCAGAATTTGTGGTTTAAATGAATTCGGTCACAATATTGATGCAGCATCCAAGATGCAACATATCTTGTAGTTTAGTTATGTCTAGATAATGTTTCTTGTCACCAAAAGTTATTTGAAATTTTTTGAGATGGGCAGGTTGGGGGTTTGCAAGGTTTCGAATATAAGCCACTGGTTCAGGACCCCATTATATTGGAACCAACAGACAAAGAATTAGATTGACTGGATTTCTCGAAATGTATTTCATTTGCAACAACCAAACTTAGGCCTGAATACCCTTTTTATGCAACAATCACATGCTTCTGCTTCCAACGGCTGCCAGCACAATGAATTGCAGCCAAATTGTAGTCTCAGGCTTAAAGCATATATTAAGCAATCCTCTTCATTTGCCTTCCTACAGCAATTTTCAGCATTCAGATTTGTTGTAACAACTCTCTTTTTCGCTACCTCGTAAGGCCTTTTGAGATATACTAACCAAAAAATGATCAATCCAAAAATGATAAAAAAGGAAAATCGCAGCTATCAGGCAAAAGAGAATTACAATTCCAAGAAGCACAAAGGATGAAGACAAAGAAGCAAGGAGCTCATCATCAACAGTTGATAAGGGCCATTTTACTATATACGCTTGTGATTCCCTTGGCTTATCTTGAGAAGCCTATGTTCCAAGAACTTCTGAAAATAGCTGAAGAAGAGTATGGATTACCATGCAATGGCCCAATTACACTTCCATGTGATGATCTCTTTAATCCGAAGAAATAAGGCTAGCGAAATGGAGATAGCAGTTTTGATATCAATTAACTCTAATAGCTGTTCATTAACTTCCCACATCCAACAAGGCCAAGTCAATCAGAATTCATTAGTTTGTGCATTCTGAATTGAGTTATCCTTCAATTTTGTACAAGATAATTATTGTATATAGATACTTGGATCCAATTAATGAATTATGCAGAGAACTTCATATTTATTAGTGTCTTCATAATTCAGTTCAAGCTCTTCTTAGGTGAAAAATTATGTCAAATGGCTACCAAATAATTATTAATCCCTTCCTAGAATAACGATAAAAACACAGTTATTAGGGAGAATAGCAGCGAGCAGAAAGAAAACTAAAATGCCTCTCTAATGTCAAAGTAATGGTGCTGATATAATTGGTATAACGTTTATGGCAATCTAAACTGATCCTCAAGGACCTTCCTTCAGTATAGTCTCATGGTATTGATTTTTACCCTCAATTATTTATGAGTAGTTTAATGGTTACTTGTGCCAATCTGATTAAGAAGTTCATTTTTTTTTGGTTCAATATTGATAAAGGTATTTTATAAACTTATTCGTGCCTTTAAATAGATATTTCAAAGTTCTTTTGATTAATTATGACCTCATTTATTTTATATTTCGTTTATTAGGTGAAACTTGATGATTGAACATGGAATTGGAAGAAAAGAGAAAAGAAAAATGCGAAAAATGATGAAATCCAAAGTTCAAGGACCTAATTACAACTTTTCAATAGTTGATTCGGACCACAAATTGAAGATTGAAGATGTTATAGGTTCAATTAGATGAAATTAGAAGTTAAAGAACTGAAATTGCAAAAGAAAAGAACTTAAAAGAATCAAGGACCAAATTATACATCTACAAAAATTACAACAAGCGCTTAGGTGCTATCACTCAGTACCCAGGTGCTACATTGCTGAAAATATTCACCGAAAATGGGCATCTAAGCACCAATGAAATTCCTTTATGATAGAATTCATCTCCAATTGAAATTTTAATACGATTTTCATCCAATTTTCGAGTTATATAAATACACAACAACCTTATACTTCAAAAGAGGCCTCTCATACACTTAAATTCATCAATTAACATCATCAAAGAGAGGCAAATTCATTGTTCTTGTAAAGGCAATTACAAGTTTTTAGAAAATTGGAGTTTCAACCTTGATTTTTATAGAGTCGACAAGAAGATATATTGAAAATTTACAAGAAACTTGATAGAAATGTAAAATACACATTTTTCATTCCATATATTATGTGCTCGTAAGATTAATCACAGTTCAATAATATACTCATTACATTCATACTTTGATTTAGGTGGCAATTCTATGGATATGACGTAATTTGAAAGAAATAAGCGAACAATTGACAAAATGAAAGAAAA
>CAIGRF010152340.1:0-11223 GCA_903798235.1 Fraxinus ornus
GATGGGAAATGTGTGGTTGAAAAAGAAGAAAAAAGTATTGATGTGATGTGAAATATTATTTTATTGAAGAATATGTGGTTGAAAAATGAGAATTGATTTACTGTAGAATTAGAGAATTCTAACCAAACAGGCTCTAGATAGTGTTGGAATTTGGGTGTGACTCGAATTCCTTATTTGAAGTAATTAAAGAATTCTAATAGAAGTGCACCCCATGAAGAATTCAAATTTGGATTACTATTGGAGTCCTATGTCAAGTCAAAGTTTTATTTTGGAAAGTCTTTAGGAATTGTAATTCGTTTTGGACTTGATTTTTTGTAATCCTACTTCATCAAGAACTCTACTAGGAATGTCTGAATATCTTTACATGTTCCCTATAAATATTAGGTTCTTCTATACAATTTTGTATTGTGAAAAAATAGTTACTAAAATTATATGGTCGATTATAATTTTTCTCCTTTGAGTCAATAAAATTTCTTAATTTATCTGTCATATTCTTGTCTTTGTTTTTCTTTGTTTGATCGTATATTTCATTATTATTTGCCAATAACCTCAACATCTTAATTCGGTGATTGGTGTCACAATAAGTGGTATCAATCTTATCATATTGAACAAAAGTTAAAAGTTAGGAATCAAAATATTCATCTTTTAAAAATTGGAGGAAGTGGAAACGACTTTTTTCACGAAACAGAAAGAACCTGGGACACCCCACCCTACCCCACCTCACCTGCATAGTGTACCTGCAAGTACACGATCTTCTTGGAGCGGCTAATTCGCATATGAGACAGCGTTCCGTGAAGAAACTGTTGCCGTACTGTGAAAAATTTTCTTTTGATTTTTCAATACACGAGCGAGTGCTTGTATGCGTCAGAATATTAAGATAAAAACGGTAACATATATTTCATTATTATTTGCCAATAACTTTAACATCTTAATTCGACAATTGGTGTCATCATAAGTGGTATCAATCCTAACGTAAGACAAAAGTTAAAAGTTAGGAATCAAAATATTCATCTTTTAAAAATTGGAGGAAGTGGAAACGACTTTTTTTCGCGAAACAGAAAGAACCTGGGACACCCCCACCCTACCCCACCTCACCTGCATAGTGTACCTGCAAGTACACGATCTTCTTGGAGCGGCTAATTCGCATATGAGACAGCGTTCCGTGAAGAAACTGTTGCCGTACTGTGAACAATTTTCTTTTGCTTTTTCAATACACGAGCGAGTGCGTGTATGCGTCAGAATATTAAGATAAAAAGGGTAGTTGGCGACATAGAATTTGTTCCAATTTTACTCCAACTCTCCAACCCCCCACCCTCTCCACTTCATTTCTACGTGAACCAATCTATTTTAATCGGGTTTCCCAAGTGAGTCCCCTTTTCGATGTTTTCATATAATAATTTTGATCGTCGATTTTGGGTTTTGTGTATTTGTTTGCATGTGTTGGTTTTGAGAACTGATTTTTCAGTTGTTTTTGCTTGTTGGTTTAGAGATGGCGGAAAAAGATGAAGCTATGGACGCTCTGAAAAGGGAGGCTGTGGATTTGGTAATCAGTTCTTTTACTTCGTAAATCTCTCTATGTTTTCTTCTTTTTGTGTTGATTTTTCTGTTTCTCGATTTTTGTTTGCCTTTTTCTTTCTGTCCGTGTTAATGATGGAGCATTTTTTATTTTTATTTTGCTTACTTTTTAGACAATATTATTTTTTTTTTCAGGAAAACATACCAATTGAAGAGGTTTTTGAAAATCTTAGGTGTAGAAAGGAGGGACTCTCATCTGAGGATGCTCTCAGAAGGCTCGAAATCTTTGGTTACAACAAGCTCGAGGAAAAGGAGGTTCGATTTTTTTCTCTCGGGGTTTCTAGTTTTTGTGATATTTTGGTGCATTTTTTAAGATTCTATTTTACTGTTTATTTACATTTCTGACGTGAGTTTCTTTTTTGGTGGAAAAAATTGAAAATAAAATAAAATCAGGAGAATAAGATTCTGAAGTTCTTAGGATTTATGTGGAATCCTCTTTCGTGGGTGATGGAAGCTGCAGCGATTATGGCCATTGCTCTTGCTAATGGAGGAGTTAGCACTCTCTATTCCCTCTAATTTATTCCCCCCCACCCCCAACTTTTTTTTTCTTTTTTGTTGACAAATTATAATTTTATGTCAACATTATTCTGTTTTGGGTGATTATTTTATTTCCATTTTGAAGATGGAAATTTAAGTATGTGTACATAGTTTAGATACTTCAATGAACCAAACTGTTAATGATTTTGTTGCTATTTTTATACTCCAAGAGAATTTTTACTTCTGAAATTACTGTTCACTTGTGCTTTTTAATCTTTTCAGGGAAAACCGCCAGATTGGCAAGACTTTGTTGGGATTATTACTCTCCTGGTGATCAACTCAACCATTAGTTTCATAGAGGAGAACAATGCTGGTAATGCTGCAGCAGCTCTCATGGCTCGTCTTGCTCCCAAAGCTAAAGTAATAAAAATGTGCTCCTTTTTTTACATTCACATAAGTTAAATATGAGTTTCTGAATAAATAGCCTAATTATTAAATGGTTCATCCGGTGCTTCAGTATGATCCTGTTTATTAGAGTTTTTCATTTTATATTACTTAACTTGGCTGATCTCAATGAATGTTTTATAGGTTCTACATGATGGGAAATGGAGTGAAGTAGATGCCTCCGTTCTTGTTCCAGGTGACGTTATCAGTATAAAGCTCGGGGATATAGTTCCAGCTGATGCTCGTCTCCTTGATGGTGATCCCTTAAAGATAGACCAGGTCCTTTTCTGATGACATAGTTATTTAGATTGATTTGCATTGAGCTCGTACTAAATTCCACATTTGGTTTTACAGTCTGCTCTCACAGGGGAATCCCTTCCTGTGACAAAAGGTCCTGGGGATGGTGTTTATTCAGGGTCCACATGCAAACAAGGGGAGATTGAAGCAGTGGTCATTGCTACTGGTGTTCATACTTTCTTTGGCAAGGCTGCCCATCTTGTTGACTCCACTAATCAAGTGGGACATTTTCAGAAGGTGTGAAACCGTGAAATTTAACATTTTTTTTTTTTTTTTTTGCTTTTAAACGTTATGATTGTTAAAAAGATTAGCCATGGAGAGGAGATTCAAAGGACCTACTCAATTCAGTTCTATGTTATATTCATTTTACTATGCAATAAAGGCATATCTATTTTAATCTTAGCCCCATCCATAGAGTCATGTTAGACAAGGAACAGAGTTTTTGATAATGATGTTCTTGAAGGACGTACTTATCTACTTTGAGTTTATCTATAATTTACTTCTATTTCTCACAAATCCCTTTGATTTCTGTCTTGAAGGTTTTGACTGCCATTGGAAATTTCTGCATATGTTCCATAGCCGTGGGAATGATTGTTGAGATCATTGTAATGTACCCGATTCAGCATCGGCCTTACCGTCCTGGAATTGATAATTTACTTGTGCTTCTTATTGGAGGAATTCCAATTGCAATGCCAACTGTTCTGTCCGTGACAATGGCAATTGGTTCTCACCGTTTATCGCAGCAGGTAGACTATGGTTTCTTGAGTTTATGTCATTGTTAATTGGTTTGAAGTGTTCCATTATGTAAATGCATTTTTATTGTTGATTTCCTAGGGAGCCATCACCAAACGAATGACTGCCATAGAAGAAATGGCTGGCATGGATGTACTATGCAGTGACAAAACTGGAACCTTGACATTAAACAAATTGACTGTTGACAAAAATCTTGTGGAGGTTCGTATAATAGTGTTTGCTTGTTGTATTTCTATGTTTAAAGTGATTGCAGTTGATGTCAAGTCCTGAGTTATATTTGTAGGTCTTCGCTAAAGAGCTAAAGGAGTGGATGCAGATACAATTGTTTTAATGGCTGCCAGAGCTTCTCGGTTGGAAAATCAAGATGCTATTGATGCTGCTATAGTGGGGATGTTGGCCGACCCCAAGGAGGTATGCAGATATCAAATATGAGCACTTTGGTCGATTTTGATGGTACAACAGTGTGTAGATATGAATTCATTACACAGTAGTATTGTTTCTACCTTCTAATATTTGAAATTCTGTAGCAGTTAATCAGGAGATATCTCCAATTAGCTCCTCCCTGTTGGCTTTCTAACTTAATTTCTTCCGTTCTTTTTATTCTTCATTACATTGTGTACATGTAAAAGGCACGTGCTGGAATTCAAGAGGTACATTTCCTGCCTTTCAACCCAACGGATAAGCGCACAGCTTTGACATATATTGACAGTGAAGGAAAAATGCATAGAGTCAGCAAAGGTGCCCCTGAGCAGGTAAAACAGTTGAGAGTCTTATTATTAATCACCATGGCGTTGCTAGCCAGTTGTCCTGATAGATGCTCGTAACTTGGTTTCTAGATCTTGAATCTTGCACACAACAAATCTGAGATAGAGCGTAGAGTTCACTCTGTGATTGATAAGTTTGCTGAGCGAGGGTTGCGGTCTCTTGCAGTAGCTTACCAGGTGATTTGTTTTCTGTCGCTTATGACTCTTGTAGACAGTTGTATATTCAAACAGTGACTAATATCTAAATATTCCACAGGATGTTCCTGAAGGAAGGAAGGAGAGTCCAGGGGGTCCATGGCAATTTGTTGGCCTCCTTTCTCTGTTTGATCCGCCTAGGCATGATAGTGCCGAGACAATCCAAAGGGCTTTGAATCTTGGAGTGAACGTTAAGATGATTACTGGTGAGAACATTTTCTTTTGAACTTCTGACACTACAGAACTTCATTGTTCATGAGATAAATCAGGACTATTTGCTCAATGTTGTGGCTGTATTCTGGATGTCCTACTTATCAAAGCTCTATCAGATTTAGAAGTATGTATTTTTATGGAAAATTAAGTAGTTGAGTCTGAAGTTATGATAAAGAATAGGCTGATTGAATGCTCGAGGTTTTTTGCTTCTCATATGCCTACAAGAAGTCGTGTCAACACGAAAAAGCAATTGCTGGTGCCGGTGGAAAATTGAAATCTTTGTCAGGGAGGATGGCTGCAGTTTTTAAATCTATAATTAATGAAAAGTGTCAATATTTTATAGATAGGACAGAGGTCTTTTATTCGTTGCTTGTTAAATGGACGACAAATTTCACACTTTCTAGTATAGAATTACGTTTATATGTACAGCATTCAGCTATTTGCTGAAATCTTATTCCAGTTTTTAATAAGAGTTCTCCTAATCTGTATTTTGTTATGTCTCAACAACTGTATTTAATCTCTGCCAGGCGATCAGTTGGCAATAGGAAAAGAAACGGGACGTCGTCTGGGGATGGGAACCAACATGTATCCATCATCGGCTTTATTAGGGCATGACAAAGATGAGTCCATTGTTGCTTTGCCTATTGATGAGCTAATAGAAAAGGCTGATGGTTTTGCTGGTGTTTTTCCTGGTAAGGCTTTGTATTTATTTATTGTTTGTTGAAATTTAAAGAATATTTTTCTTCATGTGGTTACCACTTGTACAGTCTTCTCTAGGGGTATATCTTTACCTGGACACACGACTCAACTGGATCAGAGGAGTTTTAGTCCTTGAGTCTGTCTGTGAAGAGTGCCATATGTCGGGTTTTCAAAGTAGTCGTCGTATTTCTTCTTTAAAATTCTGAAACTGGTTAAACTGGTCTTCACTTAAAACAATAATTATTGGCATCTCCTCTCAACATGTAAAAGCTCGAATTGAAATATTTTTCTAATAAACTACTCCCTTTTATTATTCCTGTACAGAGCATAAATATGAAATTGTAAAACGTTTGCAAGCTAGAAAACATATATGTGGAATGACTGGTGATGGGGTCAATGATGCTCCTGCACTAAAGAAGGCAGACATTGGAATAGCTGTTGCTGATGCCACAGATGCTGCACGAAGTGCTTCTGACATAGTCCTGACAGAACCTGGTCTCAGTGTTATCATAAGTGCTGTTCTAACTAGTCGGGCCATCTTTCAGAGGATGAAAAACTACACGGTAAGTCGTGCTTTCAACATTCAGTACCGCATGTTCCATGTGAAACATATCTACATAAAAGAACAACTTTATTCAATTATGGTTTAACCAGATATTTATTCATGGTAACATTTTGTTCCAATAACCAAATCTTCTCCTACCCAGCCATCTCCTATGCTAAATAGCTTTGTCGTTTATATGACAGCCATTGTTGCTTCCGGTTAGCTTTGGTTTGTGCATGTTCTGTTTTTGGTTTTCCTTTATGAAACTCATCTTCCTTTAATAAATGTGCTATTGCGTTCCTTGAATGCGGCCTCTTTGTTAATATTATGATTATTATGACTGTCCCATTATGCTAACTAATTTTTTAACTTCTGTGCAGATATATGCTGTTTCCATCACAATCCGTATTGTGGTAAGTGTTCTTGTTTTACTTTTATCAAATGCCATAAGAAAAATCTTCTGAAATTATTTTGTCCTTGTGCTGTAATCATGGCCCGAGTCACTTCGATTGCCTTCTTATGGCTTGAGCTTCTCCTTTTCCACACTAACTATGTAATGTTTATTTTTACAGCTTGGTTTCATGTTACTTGCGCTCATATGGAAGTTTGACTTCCCACCCTTCATGGTTCTCATAATTGCCATCCTTAACGATGGTAAGCATTTCTGGTTTATAATGAAGATTCTTACCTTCTCAATTCTACATACTAGGACTTGCTTTTCGATTCTNGAGACTCAAATGCTGATATATTTTTACCTTATGGTTTGCTAGGTACCATTATGACAATATCGAAGGATAGGGTGAAACCATCTCCTTTACCTGACAGCTGGAAGCTATCTGAGATTTTTGCGACAGGAGTCATTCTTGGAGGTTACCTTGCAATGATGACAGTCATCTTCTTCTGGGCAGCATATGAAACAGACTTTTTCCCTGTAAGTAACTTCTGATTGAGTTTTATAATATGTACTATCATATAGTATGTTGTTTGATTTGCCACCTTCTATATACCATCTTGGGATCCTCTTTACACGTAGCTGCAGTCAGTATTATTGTTACATGCTAAACAAGAGAGAGTTGCCATGTACTTTTCTGTATAAGGTGCACCAAGAACCACTTATTTCCTGACATCTTTGTATTCATTTTGTCATTCTCTTCATTGTTTGACAAAGTGTTCGGCATCTTTGTGCATACATGGCACTTGTTGTATCTTGGCTTTCATTTATAAGTTCCTTTACTGACATCAAATACTGACACTTTTGATTGGGGGTATATTCTGAAATTGTTTGTAGCTATTTTGTTCGTCAAAAGTTTGATTTCTACTCATCTGTTCATATTTTATTTATAGATTGGATTATGTTGGCTATTGTAGTCTTCTCACTTTAAATGAATTATCTTCGAATATATCCATCATGTTTGTCGAGAATATTTTTTGCGATTTGGCATCTGGAGTTTCCTTGATGCCATTCTTACTTTTTCTTTAGAATAATGCTATCTAGACTCAATGAAAGGTAGAATTAATTGATTCATAATTATAACTCTCATTTAATACGACATTAGTACCACATATTCTGATGTTGTAGTACCAGTAGTGCTAGATAGCATTATTCTTTTCTTTATCTTTCTTTCTTCTTTTCCTACTTTTTAAGCTGGAAAGAAATACCATCTTCTCTTGTCCTTCCAAATCAGTCACTTTTTCTTGGTGGAGATAACCAAGAACTTTTTGCTAAATATAGGTTTCTTACATTTTCCTTTCTATTCACAGCGTGTATTTGGGGTTGCAACTCTCGAGAAGGGGGCTCATGATGACTTCAAAAAGCTGGCCTCAGCAATATACTTGCAAGTGAGTATCATCAGTCAAGCCCTCATATTTGTGACAAGATCCAGGAGTTGGTCTTTTGTAGAGCGTCCTGGACTTCTGCTTGTGGGGGCTTTCCTTATTGCGCAACTGGTGAGATAACTGATTTTCATTTCCTTTATTGTGTGTCCAAAAGCATATTTGGCTAAGCCTCCAAACATGTTTGGATAACTCATTTTTTTCCTTACTTTTAAGTAAATTAAGTTTTCACATTTTTGAAAGTAACTCCTGGCTTTGTCGGAATAAGTATTTTATTTCCAATTTTCCCCAACTTATTAAGCTTAGCCAAACACACACCAAGTGCGTTCTCTTACGTTCACTCTGTTTTTTTCTGTGGACAGATTGCTACATTAATTGCTGTGTATGCAAACTGGAATTTCTCTGCAATTGAAGGCATTGGATGGGGCTGGGCTGGGGTTATATGGCTTTATAACCTCGTATTTTACTTTCCACTCGATTTGATCAAATTCTTCATCCGATATGTCTTGAGTGGGAGGGCTTGGGATCTCGTTATAGAGCAAAGGGTATGGAATAGACAACTCAATGGACTAAGTTGCTGAAGCTTTTTCTTGACGTCATTTGTGGGATGTCCTATTTGCAGATTGCGTTCACAAGGAAAAAGGATTTCGGAAAGGAAGATCGTGAGCTTAAATGGGCTCAGGCACAGAGGACTCTCCATGGATTGTATCAACCAGAGACACGGTTTACTGATCGTAGTAATTTCAATGAGCTTAATCAGATTGCTGAAGAGGCGAAACGGCGGGCTGAGATAGCAAGGTACAAAAATACGACATCCCTTTTAGTCGGGGGCGGACCTATTTTTACATTTTAGAATATCATTTTTGGCTTTTATACTTTTATATGTTAAATAAGATCATGAAAATTGGCCCTATTTTTTCTTTATCGATTTTAAATATATGATAAACAACAAAATTAACATCAAATGGAACTTTGTAATTTTTGAAATGGTAATATATTTCTCCAAATATAAGTTTACAAAATTTTAAATTCTTCATATCGTGTGCATCTTTTCCCTTACTATTCAATTGCAAATCTTTGCATTTTGTCGTACAATTCTAATAATGTAATGTTAAGATGCGTTACTTTGCCTTAAATTTGCAGGCTAAGAGAACTGACTACACTGAAGGGCCATGTCGAATCCGTTGTAAAACTGAAGAATCTCGACATAGAAACAATTCAGCAGTCATACACAGTTTGAGTCGTCGTAGTCTGATTATGGCAAAATTTCGACGACATTATGGCCTGGTGGTGGTATATGTTGATTTGGCCTACAGACATCAGATTGCTGTTTCTTCTTCTTTTATGTGTCCATATTGGTCTGGTTTAGGTGGGGTTAAGGTTAAAGCTAGTTCTGTATCCTCTTGTGCTTCCAGTGATCTTATTGAATGGCAGAATTTGATCTTACTGCTGCAAAAATTTGTAAAAAGATTATTATGGCAAGCACTTATTTTATATATATATTTGCAATAACAAAATTATTTATTGTTTTATCCAGATTTAATTATTTGTTAAAATATTTAAGAAAATCGTAGATAACATTAAAAGAAAAATAAATAAATCAAATATAATTAAAAGTATACTTTTGACCTAACTATAAAACAAGTAGAATTTGAAAAACATATAAAACTGCGCAAAAATCAATCGAGGAAGCCTCGTGTAATTAGTTATAGGGAAATGTTAATTTTACACTCTTTTGTTGACATTACAAGTGTTGGCAATTATTAACTGGGTGAAAAAATTGTCAAAAATTAAAATTGTCCAATGATGTATTGTCACGTGGCAAAGTGTAAACAATTAAGTAAAAGATGATGTATATGTAATATGATTGTAAGTAATATTATGTAGGTTCTGAAGATTTAGTATTATTCTTTTATTACTAAAATTTCCTTTATTTAAGCACAACCAAATAAGCATAACTTGACCAATCTACAATTACTATACAGTTAGTGGGTGTTTGATTGTAACCACGAAACTTGTATAGAAAGAAAATAAACTTTTGTCACTTGAAATGCTTAGGATTTATTTGTATAAAAATTGTCAATTAAAAATATTTGACTGGCTTAATTTTCAACTAGAAAATATTGTACTTTTTTCGTAAGGTTGAATTTTTTGGGAAATGTGAATTGCCTAAAAAATAAAAGCATACACATTGTAAATTTTTTTCTTGTTTTTTAAGGAAAACATAGTCATGTGACCAACTTTTAAAAAATATTTTTCGTGGAAAAGATATCAGTCAAACATCTTAAAAATAGGAATTTAGAACCAGTTTGAACCCCATTTTTTCTTAATAATACATTTTGGAATAGTAAATTGATGGAGAATGTGTGATTGAAAAATAAGGAAAAGTTTTAGAGACTGTTTGGTATGGATTAAAATTGAGAAATTAGTTGTTATTGTTGACTTTTATTAGACGAGTGAGACCCAATAACGGTCATATTTTTAATTTTAATTGGAATTTAATTATTACCAAACAAACTCTTAAATTTGCTTGTAATATTATTTTATTGAAAAATATGTGATCGAAAAAATGAGAAAAAATATATTTTGAAAATGATGAGAATTAAACAAGGGTTCGAATGGAAAAATAACAATTTTCATGAAAAATAAAACTAATCAATCACATCCATAAAGTGCTTGATTTAGACTACAGTGGTGAAAGTCAAAATTGACGAGATTTGCCTCCATTCAATAAACATTATTAGTGAGAGGGTGTTTAATGCACGTTACTGAGAAGAAAATGTATTTTATGATGTGATATGATGAAAAATACGTGGTTACAAAATTAAGAAATTTTTTGAATTTACATGTAATATCATTTTATTGAAAAATGTGTTGTTGAAAATAAGTATCGAAAAAATGAATTTTGAGAGTACGGATCAAACAGGGGCTAAATAAAAAAAATCATTTCTATTTTCCAATCGAAGTCAAATTATAATTGCAATTATTCATATTTAGTCCCAACAACTATTCCTCCCAAAAAGTTTTAGTAATGTTTCTTGAATTTTTCAATTAATTGCCTGTGATATTTTCAATTTATCAATTGATTTGCAAGGTCAAAGTCCCCATTTTCAAATTCAATACTTTTGTGCATGTTTGGCTAAAGTTTAAACATAGTAGTAATTAAATTTTACTTTTAAATAACTATTTTATTACACGTTCAAAAAATTAAAGCAACACGACACTTTCTTCGACGAGTTTTTATCGTACATGTTCTGTGGTCTGAAAAAAATAGGGTTAATTTCACAAACGATCATTGAAGTTACCTGAAAATAACAAAACGGTCACTGAAGTTTCAAAATTTCAGAAACGGTCATTGAAATTTGAAATTTCTTTCACAAACGGTCACTAAATTTTCAGATTTTTTAGGCAAGTTTGCGACAATTTTTC
>CAIGRF010152350.1:2433-14622 GCA_903798235.1 Fraxinus ornus
ATTGTTTTAAAGCACAATAATAAATTTTTTGGATAAATATCGTTATTAAAGACAATTTGGTTAATTAATGAAAGACTGATGATAAGAACGTGATGAAAAAAGTTAACAACATAAATGTAACATTAAATAAAGATTAGAGATCAATAATACAGTTAAAATGTGGTGTATATATAAGAAAATGTTGTGGAAATATAATTACCCTAAAAATTGTACCCTAAAAACTCAATTTCTATGATTCAAATATTTTATAATAATGAAATACTACAAATAAGTAACATTTTTATACTACATTTGGTACATAAGAATTAATTGCCAATACATGAACTTAAACGCCCATTAAAATATCTAGACACGTGAATAGAAATAAATTTGTCTATAATAAGATTCATCAATTTTAGAGTAATGTGATTGTTAAATTGAGAATTAATAATACAAAATTCATACGTGGCCAAAGTTTTGTAGTATTTATTATATATTGAAAAACGAAAAATAAAGTATTATTATAGATAATTGAATTATAGTGGGGTTATAGTCGTCCAAAAAATGATTTTCAGTTGATATAATATTTAATATATTTGCCCCGCCCCGGCCTGAATGGGGCGAAAAAGACCTGTCACAACTGGTTGGCGGGGGCGGGGTGGGAATCGCCGCCCTCTCTCGGGTCACGGGACGGAACCCGCCCCGTGAAGATTAAAAAAAATTAATTACAAATTAAAAAAAATAGTTAATTAAGAAAAATAAAAAATATATATATACAGGGCAGGAAACGAGCCCTGCCCATGCCCCGCCCTGTCCCGTCTAAGGTAGACGGGGTGGGGGAGGGGAGGGGCGAGACGGGGCCGAGGGACCCGCCCGGACCGCCCCGTTGCCATGTCAATTGGAGTTAACACGAACACTAGTATTTTTTTATTAAACATCATCATATAAGAATAATAGTATTTTTAAATAAACATCATCATTGTATAATGTTTAATTCTATAATATTGTGATATTATATACTAATCACTATGAAGATCATACAGAATCTCAAAATGATTAGACCTAATTTTTGCTTGAGTTCATATGATTTAATAATTAATAATAGAGAATTGCATTAGGAATTAAATTGTATTTTGATATCAGATTAAATAAATAAAAGCCACGTAATTGATAGTACGATATAACTTATATTTATTTAAATTTTGCTACTTGTACATAAAAAATATATATATAATGTATTACATAATATGATGTGGGGGAAAAAATTGGATGAAAAAGTTGATTGCATTTTAAACTGACAAATGATAAATTGTCATGTAGTATTATGTAATCCATATTATATATTTGAATCCCTAATTCTTGATATAACATACACGTGAACATAAATACGATATTTTTTATTGAATTAAATATTTTTTTAAATTTTTTGGTAATTTTGCTTCCGCAGTCCAACAAATTCCACAAGCCTCTTATACAATATTATATTTCCTCACATACTAATATGATAAAAATAATTTATTGCGGCTTATTTTAGCTTATTATTTAAAGAAACTATATTTGCAAATTTAATTAGATAAAAATTGTTTGATACATAATATCAATCAAATATTAATAAATGGTACATTTAGCAATATTTCATTTTATTCATTAATATCTGCACGACTTTATTGATACATTAATATCTGATCTACTTACTAAACATAATGCAATTATGCAAGTGTCATAACATTTTGTGGGGGCAACACTTCTTTTTTATATAAAAAAGAGTAAATTAAATTACATTCTTTTATGGGTGAATTTACATGGGATCATGTTGGGTCACTTGACCCATTGAAATTTTTGAATTTTTGCACGACTTTTTCCTTCCACCTTTTGCATCCCAACTTCTCTCAAAACTCGGAATTTATACGTCTTCATCTTGGACACCTCGTTTTGAGTGTTATTTTCGAGACAAGGCATCACCTCTTGCTACAATGCATCTCGAGACAATTAATATCTTCTATGACAAACATCTTCCACAAGCCTCAGCTCAACTAAGATACGTCTTACATCTGACAATTTGACAGCTCTACAAAAGTGTTGCACAACCAACTTTTTTTCTATGTGTCTATGAGGCCACATGCTTAGGGTGGCTGCTTTTCAACTTACAATCAAACGACCACACGCCTATGACATCCAGGGTTTGACAAAGTTGAGCTTGACCAGTGGGCCGCAAGGATAAGATCATCTGTCAAACATCAATTATGCTTCTTGTACACTGTTAGTTGACAACTTCTTTGACAACACTCTTACGTGTAGGAAATCTGATTACTGATTGGAAAAATATTATTAAAATCAATGTACAAAAAATAGTCAACTCACATGATGTTGAACTTGATTTAAAATATGATGTATATGTAGCATGATTAGCCAGGCATTTAGTATACCTTAGTTCACCTCTCTTGGTATAAGTACTCACAGATAGTGATTTGCAAAAGTAATGTGAATTTGAATACAAAATTACTCTTTCATTCTTTATAATATTCTCTTCAACTCGATATCCATATTTTGTCCATTGTCTCTCTCCTACACCAAAATATTTTCAGCCGTCTAATTTGAGCATTGGAATGCCCATGATTGAACACCCTGTTGGAGCTACTATCACATACAGTCTAACGTGATATTCAAGCGTTCATGTAGATAACATAACTTGGATATGAGAGGAGTCGAGGTTTATTAACGACGTGGTCTGTTGAATATCGAGTTCAACAAATTTAACAGTGTATTTTACTTAATATGCACAATCAAACTACTAATCATATGTTGATCTTTAATTCAGTTACAAAGTATATTCTTTACAAATTGTTAAGTGCTACTATTGACTATTGTGATGGTTAGGATAGGCTTAGGCAAAGCTCACTCGAAGCCCCTTAGGTAATAAATAGTTTGGTTACGCTTATGTAATTGAAAGATGAAAGACCCAACCTATATAAACTCTATGGGACATGCCTTTTTCTTCTGATGAATTTTCGACCTAATTGGATATTGAGATTATGGAACGTGTTATTTTGAAAGTAAATATGTTATTTTATTAATTTCACCGTTTCACTGTAAAAGTTACATAAAAATGAATTAGGGCATTTTTCTTAAACTCGCGATGCTTAAAGTTAAATAGAATTGTGAACGGAAAATACTCGAATCGAATTTATCATTGATAATTCTTTATTATTAGATTTCTAATCATACAGAGAATTCATCCTATGCTATTTATCGTGGTTCATTTTGAGGACCAAACAAAAAAAATAAATAATATGTATATTCAAGACAAATTTCCACTACAATTGTCAAGATGGCCGAGTTGGTCTAAGGCGCCAGTTTCAGGTACTGGTCCGAAAGGGCATGGGTTCGAATCCCATTCTTGACAAAGTTGTTTCTTTTTCCTCTTATACATATTGTAGGCTGTTCAATCACAACTATGTTTTCTTCTAATAGAATCTTCCCCCGTTTTACTTTTCAAGAAAATCTTGTAATACAATCTAAAGGCAAACGCCAATAGACTTTTAAGTCCATGTTTGGCAAATCTTATAATAGGTTATAATTTAATCAAACACTATTTTTATCTACATATTATGAATTTATGATTATGTAGGACATAAAAGTTTTACATACTTCTTAGCCAAACGCACCTTGCCTCGAGACCTGTTATAATCACTTATAAGCTTGGCCAAGAGAAACATACATTTATTATGCACCCTTGAAGAGTACAATATCTTCTTTTTTTGTGACTTCCAATTAACAAATTCTTATCATTCTTATCTTATTTAGCCTTGTTTGGTGAGGATTAAAATTAGATTTTTAGTAAATTTTGATAAAAATTGATAAAATGTGTGCTTAAAAAGTTATGGAACACATGAAATATGTGGTTAGAATTGATTGTTGACTTTGACTTAAATTAAAATATGAATTTTAATAATTACCAAATGCTTAATATTGTATGTATTGTCTGATATAGCTTAAAAAATGTCAATATTACTTGCGAGTGGTATGGTGTGTCCACTCGATTATATTAACCATTGTGTTGCCTGTTAGGTAATACTCATCAATAAAAATTAGAAAATAGTTATGATGCGACGTAAAGAAGCTTATAATTGTCAAATAAAGTTCAATTTGTTGGATACGATCAAATAAAAAAAGTAACAAACTTTACATCTCCCTTCGTTGCCCCTCTCGCGGCCCACTTGCAAATTATCAGCTTAGACATAATGAGGCAAAGCAGGGCTTCGTCTTGTTATTCAAGTTTATTTAGGAATTTTCGTGGAGTTTTTGTCACCTAGTACTTCTATCGATAGTCAAAATACCATTTTTTAAAATACGATTACACTCTTAAATCTCTACATGTCCGTACACATATTGCTCGTTGTTGACTGCCTCCTCCTAGATCTCCGAAACCACTATGAATTCCCATCTACTTGACTACTATACATAGTCGAGTTAATAGAGGTCCTCATGGAATATTCTGATATGAATCTTCCACGTGACATTTTAACGGCCATTTTGGACGAAACATACCATTTTTGCAAATGAAACATTGATATAGGGATGCTTTTGCCAAACTCAAACAATAGGTCCTAAATCCACAAGGAGTGAATATGGTAGGGACCAAAATTGCCAAAAAAAAAAAAGCAATTTTAATTTTTAATTCATCAAAAAAATAACTATATATACACACTTCAATCATCTATCTAGAAATGATGTACCACTTTAAAACTACTAAAATAAAATTTAGACCAATTTGTCACTTTCGATATCGTCATTTTTCAGTATCAACCCTCAAAAGTGTTGGGATATATTTGATAGTGTATTTAAAATTTAAATTCAATATGAATATGAATATGTACCAAGAAATCATTACATGACAAGAAGAATGTTGTCTCAATGGTTTCAGGTTTAACAACGTGGCAGAGCTTGCACCTTTGACGAGGACAAAATTTGTCCATGCATGCACCTAACTCTCTATGATGTGACAAATTTATTTTTCATACATTTTGTTTTTGTCTCTTCATACGAACATTGCCAAAGTACTATTATGTTAATATTATAACTATAATTTTGTTAAAATATTGACTTAATCATCATGATTTTTTTTTTAACCATTAGAGATATTCGACCAATTTTCTCAATGAACGAAGGGTACAAAAATTAATTTTTGATCAAAAATACTATTGGAATCTTCAGTTTTTTCCACTTCATCTATCCATATGGCATATGTATAGTTTGAATCAATATAAAACATTTTCTTTTATATGCATCGATCTTATTACATTTCAATTCCTTTTTGACACATGTCAAGGAAAATATCAAATGGGATTTGATTCTTCGTCTTCATAGTAAATAAGTGAGAAAATAGAATTTCGTTCTTCGTCTTTAGAAAACAAGATATTATGTAAACTAGAATACTCTAATACCAGTTTATTGTGAAAATATAAGAAGTAAAGATCACAAGAATACAAGAACAATGAAGTTTGTAGATAATGAAGATTTATTATAATATGGAGAAATAATACAAAAAATATTTATTTATGATTTTTTTTTATAAAATATAATGAAGAGTTAAATATATATATATATATAAGGAACAAATAAGGGACATCCTAACCTCAAAGTAGAGTTGAAAATGAAATAAAATGCTAAAAGTGGAGTCGAGAATGGAAAAAGAGACCAAAAATGAAAAAAAAAAATAAAAAAATAGTACAAAGGGCATCACGGGCGTCACGGGACAGGGCATCGGCGCCTCATCTTCGATCCAAACTCCTTTCAATAACCTTTTTTTTTTTCATTCCAAAGTTTTCTTCAAGTCCAACACAAATTCCAAGTAGAACTTCAATTAGAATTTATCAAATAAACTTGAATAGAATTTCACAGTTGTATTTCAAATTGGGTTCTAATTAATGTGGACTTTAATTAGAACTCTCAATTATCTTCAACAAAGAATTCGAGTCATACCTTCCCATTCTGAACATACAATGACTTGATCCCTGGTTGCATTGAAGTGGAGTGTTGGCCAGATCAATATCTATTCATTTATTGAATCACAACTGGCGAATATTAGTCTTTTAATTTCGTAGCGGCTAGAAAGTACATGCTTTACGGCGTTAATGATCCTTAATCTTGATCAAGACAATAATTAAAGATAAATCAAGGCGACTAAAAATACGAGGAATCATAGTTAAGAAAAATGTTCTTGTCGGGTGTAACTTTCCAAGGAATTTTTTTTTTTTTAATACAACAATTTTTGTTGGGGTCCACAGGGAAAAAATCCAATGGCTGGTGATGCAACCAATAAGAGCCAATCGTCAGGAGCCATATCCCTCCTGTTTTATCAAATATACTTCATGGTTTTCTTATTAAAGCCATAGGACTGTAGTCTGTAGATGAATCAATTCCAGGTTACAGGAAATTTTTATGCCAATTATATTTCTAGCAGAAGTCTCAGGTAATAATTTCTGCAACAGATGTTCGAACCGTTTTCGATTTGTTAATAAGTCGATTTTGTTGAGTTTTTTTGAATGGGTATAGTAGTAGATTGACGGCAAAAAGGGTTCCGTAGATAACCTTGAAATTATCGGGAATCGAACTTAGCAACATTCTTTTGATTCTGTACTATATAGTTCTGGTTTTTGGATTGCAATAACATACATAGGAAGAAAAATTTCTAACAGGTTTGATCTGATTCGAGCAACGAGAAAATGGTTCGTGTAAACGACCCCAAAATTACGTGAGTCGAGCTAAGCAGCATTATTGCACGGAAGTTGTGAAGTTTGATGTTTGTAGCATGTAGTTCTGGTCTTTTGACTGCAAAACATGGTTTATGGATTGCCTAACATTCACGCATGAGCAGAAAACTTTGTCACAGATTTCACCTGATTCGAGCACGATCATTTTAGTAAATACATTAAGTAGATTGACTAAGAAAAAGGTCGATCTTAAAAGCATTATTGCATAGAAGTTGTCACTTTTGAAGTTTGTAGCATGTAGTTCTGGTCTTTTGACTGCAAAACATGGTACTTTGATTGCCTAGCATTCACTAATGAGCAGAAAACTTTGTCACAGATTTCACCTGATTCGAGCACGATCTTGTTAGTAAATACAGTGTTAGAACGAACGAGAAAAAGGGTTTGTGTCGATGGTACGGAAATATTGTGAGTGAGTCGAGTTTAAAAGAAATATTGCATTAGAAGTTCTCACTTTTGATGTTGTAGCATTAGTTCTGGTCTTTTTTACTACAAAAATTTGTTTTTTTAGAGCCTAAAATTCATACATGGGAAAAATCTTTTCTAACAGGTTTCTACTGATTTGAGCACGACCCTTTGGAAATGGATACAGGAAGGTTGCAAGAAAATAGAATTGGTTCAGTGAAATCAGTCATTGATTCTTATGGAGAAAGAATTATAGATGGAAATTCTGTAGTAGAGAAACTGCAAAACAATTATTCAGAGGTATTTTTTTTGGCCTTTTTTTCGTATGCATTTCTTTAATTTTAGACACTTTTTTCATGTATAACGATACATTTTGCATACTTTTAGAAGCAGTATCCGACAAGAAGAGAACTTCACCAGGTGAGACGGGACACGTTCCAATTCAACGAGAGCAGAAAACTTGCAGAATCAGTGACAGCACAAGCAGAAGCCGAGCTTTTTTCTGCAAAAAAGACGGAAAAAAGCCTAACTTCATCAATCAAGGAATCGAATTTACGTGCAAAAACACAGCTGGGAGAGCTGGAAAAACTGAATATGAGGGAAGAAAGTGAAGGAGTAAAGATCAATGAAAATCCCCAGCATGCAAAAGTGTTGAGAGAATTGAGATCTGTTAAACGAGAATTGAGTAAGCTCAAGCTAGACATGGCTCGGATTTTAGACGAAAAAAGAAGAGCTGAGAAGGAAATAGAATCCTCCGAGTCTGAAATGGCTTCTTATTCGAGTTCAGTCGAATCACTCACCAAGGAGATCGAAGAAATCAATGAAGAAAACGTGCTAGTCGAGTTGGCACGAATCGAGGCCCTTAAAGAATACGAAGAAATTGAAGCCCAGAGAAAAGAAGATGCCAAAAATCACTCATGTGCAATGGAGGAAACTAGGAAGAAAATGAATGAAATGATCCAAGAAATTGAATATTCTGAAGAGTTAGAAGAAAAATTGGCTATTACAATGTCTGATATCAAAATGTTAGAGAATGTAAAGGAAATCAAGGAAATGGATAAGAGAATGCAAAGAGCTCCCGAGTCTCGCCTTGCATTGGAGTCCATCGAGGATGAGTTCGAGGCAACAAAGAAAGAATTAGCTTTAGTTAAAGAAGAAAGTTTTCAGTTCATGTCATCCATGGATATAGTACGAGACGAGCTCAAACATGTGGCAGAAGAATCAGCCCGACTTAAGAGAAAAGAAGAAAAAGCAGAGCGGAAGGTTCAGAATCTGAATTCGAAGCTTTTGAGGGCTAAGGCCAAATTGGAAGCAGTTTCCACTTCTGAAGTCAAGGCTAAATCAACTGCTTCAAGTCTGTCTCATACTCTTGATCAGTTAAAATCAGAAACCGAATCAGCTAAACACGAACTGTCTCTCATTAGCGGAGAAACTGCAATAACCAAAGCAGAAATTCAAAAAACCGATAATGAAATAGATTTGGCTGAAGAAAGATTACAGATAGTTCTACAAGAACTGAGAACAGCTAAATCATCAGAGGCCACAGCACTTCAGAATCTCGAGTCGCTTATTGAGAAGACAATGAGAGACAGAGCTTCAGCTTCTCGGCATAAGTCAACCATAACCATCTCAAAGTTCGAATACGACTACTTAACAGGACATGCATCTGGGGCTGAGGAAATCGCTGAAAAAAAAGTTGCAGCAGCTGAGGCATGGGTCGAAGCTCTAAAAGCAAGTGAAAAGGAAATACTCTTCAAAATTGAGCTAGCTCGAAGCGAAACTCGAGAACTAAAGATCAATGAAGATCGAGAGGTTAATGTAACAGAAAGATCACTTCACACGAAGAAAATAGTCGAGGAGGAGTTACAGAACAGGAGGCAAAAGTATGAGGCTGAAAACTTGCAGCCTGAAATTAGGCTTCCCAGAAAATCGATGAACATAAGTGGAAAAAGGACTCCTGTAAGACGAGGAAAACATCGAATATCAGCATCTCCTATGGTTCGTAATGTGCCTAGATCGACATCTTTCACGGTCAGGGGGAGAAGAAAGGTAATGCCAAATTTAGCTAAGTTTTTTGGTGGAGGGAATAATGAGGCAAATGTTAAACATGTATGAAGATTTCAATCTATTTTTCAAAAATGCTGATACACTGTGCAAGAAATTGTAATGTTTCATCAGTGGCTAAGATTTTCAATGAATTTGTTGTCATACATTGTGAGGAATTATGCAAGAATAAATCACCATGGCCTGATGACCATGAGTTCAAGTAGTGAATTATATAAGACGGGCATTACCCTTCAAAAGAAATGGATTCTGCGTATAAATTATATATCCTTTCACGCTTTTTCTCAAACCACATATCAGAAGTCAATGAAACAACATAGCTCTAATTTCTTAAATCTTTAATAATTTATGTTTTTCTAGTACTGTATAAATTTATAGAATCGTTACAAAATATACCTTTACGAATACCTCGAATAAAGACATGTTTATATGAATTTCGTCGAGTGGAAGGCAACAACTCGACATTGATTATGAACATTAGCATGCCTTCCTACATTGTATGTAGATTATAAATTCAGTTTGTAAGAGCCTCTTGGCCTGAATGAAATTGAAGTTGAGCCTGCCTACTGTTGAGAACCCAATACGAACTCGGTATTTTCGTAATGCCAGTTATATTGGGTAGTGCCAATTTTTTTATTTCTATGTCAAGTCCAATTACAGCAATTGCAATGATTTATTGTGAAGGCTTCTAACATTCACAGAAGTAGGTTCACGAACTTTGCCTACTTTCATCTTTGTAGAGACTGTTTATTCCAAATCGTCCTCAAGCCCAATGTTGTCGATTCAGTAGTACCAACATTTTTCAGAATTGGAACATCATTTGCTTGAGAAAATCGTAGGCCGGAGCTTTGGAACTACGTAAAAATGGGTTAATAACATTATCAGTGTTCAACAATTCACTGTAAGCCATTATGAATTTTGTAGATAATTTAGTGAAAGGCCAAGACCCACACAATATAAAGATCGACAAACAAGAATAACCAAATCAAATTGAAAGTAAACTGCAGAAAATTAAAGATTAACACCAAAGCATTATTTCGGCCGTAGTCCCGGAGGTTCAGTGACCGCTTCTAACACCTACATCCCCGTTGAGCATCCAAGAAAAGGATTATGCTAAGTTGCATTAAAACATCCCAAAATGACAACGAAAGTTACAAATGTTCAGAGAGATAAAATAAGATACTTATCTCTCAAGTACAGTGATAGATTTACAAAGATTCACTAAGAGATCTTCAAAATAATCCTTCGAACAACACCAAAACCCACAACAGAGAAATCACACAAATTCCCGCAGTATTCACTCAGAATATTACACAACCAAGGTAATTCTATCATACTAAACACTTAAAATCAGAGATTCTAAGTGAATCAAGATGAAGAGCAGCAAACCCTAGCACTGCTCTCTCTCTCTTTTTCTCTCACCACGCAGGAGCGCCAAAAGTCTCCAAAAAGAATGAACCGAGTAACCCAAGAGGCCATAGAGCCCAAGTAAGAAATCATTCACCATCCAACGGTCAGAAGCAATGCATGTGTCAATCAACAGGAGAAAACACTCCACTTATAAAAGCTTGTTTCTCCAAACACGTTTTTACCATAAAATGTTGGGAGCATCAAAAAAGAAAACCAGGGTTCGATTCCAACATTTAGGAAAGTTGGTACAAGGTAAGTTGAAATTGTTAAACCAATTTCATCACAATTTTAGTGATAAAGTTATGTCAAATTCATTACTTAGACATTAAATTGTCCTTAGTAACTACTAGATACATATATCGTAATTATGGATAGATTAGCACATATCACATTTCTTTCTTACAAAGAAAGAAGTCAATCTCACAAGATAAAATATGGAAGCATTTAAATGGGTATGTGAATGAATTGTTACAAGAACAAAACATTCTATAATCGGTAACGAATATTCCATATGAATTACTATATTAGTATTAGTGGAGAGTCGGCTTTGGTAATTTGACTTGAGTGTCGTAAACTTTTATACGAGGATCAACACACTTAGGTGTCATTTGGATATTGCCTTTTTAAGTTCACCAATACAACGTCATATGAGTGTGTTGAAAATCATATGAAGATTGATGTAATACCAATACAAGATTTAACGATCTCGGATAGCAAGAGATTTTAACATGCTTTTCGGCCTCCAATGTTGATAGATAAATTTCTTGACCATGGTGGAGTTTGATATGAAGTGGTTTCAATTGTAACTTGCATAGATCAACAAAGAGTCGTGATGAATAATTTGATTGATTAAATCAAGATTGATACTTATCCATATCTTGAAATCAACTGAGTTTATAATGTTTTATGTTGAGATTGTGATAGAACATATTCATAATCGTCCTAATTTAGAAAATAGCAAAAGGTACACTTTTTGTTAGGGCTGGACAAAACTCTCATACCAAATCGGACCGAACTCAACCTGACTAAACCGAGCGGTTCTTTTTAAATTAAATACCCGAACGAGTATCTAAATCGAAAACCGACGAGTTTGGTTCAATTCTTGGTTCTAGACCAATAATCGAAGAATCGAATCTCCCTATATTTTTTTTTTATCTTAAATAAGTCAATTTATTTATTTTTTTAAAATAAACTTCTAACTAATTAATTTAGTCCAAAACCAAAATATGATTTTACTATTTCTAATTTTCAGTCAAGTCCAATTTAATCAAATTGACCTAAGTTTTATCTAAATCTCTTATTCTACCCTAGTGTCATTTCGATTGTTCTATTACTTTGAACTATTCATCTTCCTCTTGTTGTGATTTTAATAGTCAAATCTATGAAAAACTCAACAAAGAGAGATGCAAAAGATATCACGAGATTGGACTATGTTATTTTGTAAGAGTTAAGATTGAATATGTCACAATCGAATTGATGTAGCGTTGTTGTAATATAAGAAAAAATTAATTATTATACAAAATCTCGGAATCGAATAAAACCGAACTGAACCAAACTGAAC
>CAIGRF010152362.1:0-13673 GCA_903798235.1 Fraxinus ornus
CCCCCCCCCCCCCCCCCTCCCCCACCCCCCCAAATGCAGTCTCCTTGCCCACAAGGTGCATAGAGGAAACTGCTGGTTGATTACATCAAATGGCTCCCACGTGGCTTCCACAGGTGAGAGATCCTTCCACTAAATTAAGACTTCCATTTACCTAGTTGTGCCCTACCTTGGATGTCTGAAACCTAGGACAAACTCTGGTTCTACAAGTAGTTCCCCAGTCTTCACCAAGTTGTAGGGACAATGTTGTTACAACAGATGCATCTCCTACCACCTTCCTCAATCGTGACACGAAAAATCGAATGGACTCGTGAGGTGTCTTGGCAGCGCTAGACGGTAGGCTAACTTCCCCACTCTTGTCAACACCTCTAAAGGCCTGTAAAACCGCTGGGCTAGCTTTTCATTAGCATGGTCACTAATGACTTGTGCCTATATGGCCTCATCTTCACATACACTCAATCGCCTACTGCATATTCTACTTCCTGTATGTGCTTATCTACTGCCAACTTCATCTGTTGTTGCGCTTTATGGAAATGGACCTTTAACTCTTCTAGCACTTTATCACATTCCAACATCTGTTGTTCCAGAGAAGAGACAACTGTAGCCCTCCGCTCAAAACGAAATAAAGGGGGAGGGTCGCGTCTATATGGGATGCGAAAAGAGTGAGTTGTGCCGAAACATGATAGGAAGTATTATAGGAATATTCAACCAAATGTAAAAAATGATACTACAGTTTTGTTCTAACCGAAGCAAAGTATCTAAAGTATGTCTCAACTCCCCTGTTCACCATCTCAGTTTGCCCTTCGGTTTGTAGATGGTAAGCCGAGTTATGCTGCAATAATGTTCCTTGCAATCAAAAATTTTACTCCAAAATTTGCTTAGAAACACTTTATCCTGATCGGAGATTATGGAACGAGGTAGGCCGTGTAATTTCATTACTTCCTTCGTAAAAAATGCAGCGACAGATAGGGCTGAAAGTGGATGTTTCAGCCCTATAAAATGTGTATACTTAAACGATCCACCACTACCAAGATGGAATAGAACCTTTTCGATCGGGGTAGCCCTTCTACAAAGTCCATTGAAATATCTTCCCAAACTTTATATGGAATTGGCAACGGTTGGAGCAGCCCCACAGGCGTGAGAGTTGAGTACTTCTGTTGTTGGCAGATTGCACACAAAGCCACCCTTCTATATGTTTTTAAGAAGCCACCATGCCCCATACCTTATTATCATGCCCTTCATGTAAGCCAACTGAACAAACCGAGAGTGGTTGGGCAACACAAGCTTGTTCCTGTACAGTTGGTGGCCCGTAACAGATAATCCTAGGAGCGGCCTGCCCATTCTACAAGGAGGTGATCAAAGCACCTAATTCCTCGTCCTCTTCTACGGCCTTTTTGACCGTTTCCAGCTCAATAGTGTTGGCACACTCATGGTCATTATGGTTGCAGTCGCATCCAATCTTGATAGTGCATTCGTCGCCTTGTTTTCCAAACCAGCTTTATACTCTATATCAAAATCAAATCCTAGAAGCTTGGTCGGTCATTTTTTATATTCTTTATTCACTTCTCGATGCTCCAACAAGAATTTAAGGCTACGCTGGTCTGTTCTCACAATGAATCTACGTCCTAACAAATAGTGCCTCTATTTTTGTATTGCCATTACAATAGTTATAAGTTCTCTTTGATAAATCGACTTACTCCAAACCCGTTGGGGAAGTACCTGACTGAAATATGCAATTGGCCCCTGATCTTGCATGAGAACCGCCCTTAATCCATACCCGAAAGCATCGGTCTCTACAATAAACGGCTGCGCGAAGTTGGGTAGCCACAAAATCAGTACGAACATCATGACCGATTTCAACTTCAAGAATGCAGCCTCCGCCTCCTCATTCTACCCAAAACTGTCTTTTGTTAATTGTTGGATTAATGGCCATGCTATGCTCTCATACGACTTCACGAACCGATGGTAATACCCCATTAGTCCCAAAAATACACTTAGCTCCCTAAAAGATTTCAGTCTGGGCCAATCTCTTATGGCTGCAACCTTTAATTCATTTGTCGCCACTCCAGTTGTTGAAATAATATGCCCCAGATACTCCAATTTCGTTTGCCCGAATAGACATTTCTTTTTGTTAGCATACAACTAATTGTCAATCGATATCTGTAACACAATACGTAGATGATCCCTATGCTCCTCGGTGGTGTGGCTGTATACCAAAATATCATCGAAAAACACCAATACAAATTTTTGGAGATAATTTCTAAAAATCTCATTCATGAGAGATTGGAATGTTGCCGGGGCATTTTTCAACCGAAGGGCATGACAAGGAACTCATAATGTCCCTCATGAGTTCGAAAGGATGTCTTTGGCACGTCATCAGGCTGTATACGTATTTGGTGATAACCAGACTTCAAGTCTATAGCACCATAAAGCTCATTGAGTAGCTTATTAATTACTGGAATTGGCAACTTGTCGGGAACGGTAACTTTGTTCGAAGCTCGATAGTCCACGCAAAACCTCCAATTCCCGTCTTTCTTCTTTACTATTAATACTGGGCTTGAAAAAGGACTAATACTTTGCTGGATCAGGCCTGTTGCTAACATTTCTTGGATCAGTCGTTCAATCTCGCTCTTTTTAAAGTGTGGATATCGATAAGGCCGCTCATTGACTGGGGCCGAACCTGGTTATAAATTAATAGCACGGTCATGGCTCTCGTAGGGGGAAGATAGTTGGGCATCTCAAAGACAGATGCAAAATCCCTCAGCACCTTTGAAATTATGTTTGTGGTTCTTTGGCAAGGTTTCTCAGTTTGAACTATAATATTTTCCAACTCAAGAAGTGCTCCTTCTCCCTGTGACTTAAGTGCCTTCAACATTGACCTCAAAGATACTGATGCCCTGCTCAACTCGAATCTCCCTTCAAAGTCACCTTTACGCCCGCCACCGTGAAAGTCATGGTGAGGGTCTGCCAATTAATGTACATTTTACCTAGTTTGCGCAACCACTGTACACCAAAAATAACGTCGGAACTCCCCAATTCCAAATCATCGTCTACTGTCACATTTTGCAGTTGCAACTTCACGCTCCTGCAAAATCCTTCATCTTTTACCGTAGAATTGGTTCCCATAATGACATCGTACCCCGTTGTGCTAGATAATTGGAGACCTATTTTCGGACAACCTCCTCATAAATGAAATTATGTGGAGCCCTACAATCAATTAATACTATTACCTCTTTCGACCCAATCAAACCCTTTAATTTCATAGTTTCTGGAGCAGTGAGGCCCACCACCGAATTAAGGGACAGCTTGACAGATGCTCCTACATCCCCTGCGTCATCGTCAGCACTCCCCAGTTGCTTGCTGGCGTCACCTGTGTGCTCGCCAGTTAGTTCCCCCGGGCCCCGACCATTCCAGGCTTTCTCCGCCTCCCCGATCCTCCTCTTCATTTTCCCTAATAATCATGACTCGAAGTTTTTATTTTTGCACCTGTGGCCAATAACAAATTTTTTATCACATTTATAATTTAAACCTTTTTCCCTTTTTGTCTGTATTTCTACATCTTTCAATCGTTAGAAAGGGGCATTGAATTTTGGTGGGAGAATGACGCGATTGGGGATGATATTCACTGGTACTGTCAGCCTTTGGAAGGGTGTAGAAACTTGGGACGTCTAGGCATTTAAACCCATTAAGGTCCATTTTAATTTTGCTGCATGTTGGGCTACATCCATAATTTGCTCTAGGTCCAGGATTTAATAGTTGGACCTCAGCCTTAACTCTTGGATTCAGACCATTAATGAAGTTACATTCCAGGACCTCCTCTGAAATATTTTGTGAGGGCGATGCTAATTTTTCAAACTGTCGGCGGTGCTCCTTGACGGTGGTAGTTTGTCGGAGAGCTAAAAACTGGGCACAAAGGGAGCCTTCTTGCTTCGGAAGAAAACGGCGCAGCAAACGAACCTTCAATTCCTCCCCATTTTTCATGGGTCATCGACGTTTCTCCTATTGATACCATGCCAAAGCAACAACGTCTAAGCACATGGCGGCAGTATCCCACTTCTCTTCCTCCGTCATCCAATTTATTAAAATATCGCTCCACCTTGAATATCCACCCATATGGGTCAGACTTCCATCCATTGTCGAAACCATTTCCACTGTTTTGGCTTCCTCCAGAACTTGCCTGCGCACCCCTTAAATCTGAGGATGAGTCTCGTAACTGCGAGTTGGCCATACCCTTTTCCTTCCTCTCCCTTTCTTGAGCCTCCCATGATCTGAAAATTTTCCATTGAATTCTGTCCGTAGTTGATGGAAATTAGTCCGTAGAGCATCCATACCGGACACTAGAGCTGAGTGATTAGTTGCTACTTGTTGCTCCATAACTCCAACTCGATTTGTGAGTGTCATGGTTGTGCTGGTTGGATCAAGTACTCTGATACCACTTTGATGGGTTGATTTCTGTGCTGTTTTAGGGTTAAACACCAGTACAGGTTGATGTGTCTCTCAGCTGCTCGAAGAAATTAGAAAAATAATGGAAGAAGATAGACTTTAGGGATTTTCTGTATTGTATTTAATATGACTGGAAAATAAACATAGAATGGAATAAACGATACTCGGTATTCAAGAATCTCACTATCATTTTCTGCCTTCTTCTTTCTCCCCACCCCCTTACATATACCTGCTTCTAGCTAACTTCCAACAAAATGACTAACAACCTCTAACTACAAAGGGTGACCCTAGCTTTATTCTAGAAACTACTATTGTGCCATGCTGTCATATAGTTAGCTCCCCCGTGTGCTTGCTCAGCATCTCGCGTCTTGTGTACATGAATTTAATTGGGGGCTTGGGCGTATCAGTTTCTCTTCCATCTTCTCCCATTTGAGTCAGCGGCCTGAAAAGGACTACTCATACATCCTCTTTCATTCTCTCTCTTATGGTTTTTACATTTAAGTGGGAAGTTTCCCATTATCTTCTCTCTCTCTCTCCACCCCCTTCCCCACATCAATGATCTGAGTTTCATACATTTTTGGTTCATAGTTAGAAGGGAATAAAATGATGGAACAACCAGAAGGTCCAATGAATAAATAAAGTGCATAGGTATTAAAATCGATAGTGTAGTTCCAATGTTGTTGCATGTATTTCAATCTACAGAGATAGGATTGCCAGAAGAAGTGGAAAGCCTTGAAGAATTGATAATGTTGAGTTCCAGGTACTGAATTACTGAAATTATTGAGGGATAAATCTGTTGATGTTAGGTTCTTGATTAAGGCTTTCACTTAAGAGCTTCTGAGAAAGGTATTTTGATGAGTTTCTGCAATTTGAACTGGGATTTAGGCAGTGATTTGATTTTGGCTTAAATCCAAGTGAGTGAAAGACAATTACCAATCTCAGGAGGGATTCTGTTATTTGTACTGAAGTCTAACTCGAAGATTTCTTTTAATCTCCCTATCCCAGAAGGAATATTGCCTGTGCCACTTAACAATATTAACTTCAAGAGAGAAATTTTCAGCTTTAGTAATAGTATCAAACAAACAATTGGATTAAGTGATTCAGACCTTTGAGTTCTGCAGACACCATATTTTTCCCTTCTGCAAGTTGTCCCATAAGGCAATTTCTGTAAAGGTCTACCTATAAACAGCTCAAACAAAAAGATAAACCCTTACGGGAATTGGAAATTTGTCTGAGATTGTCACCTTGTTTAGTGCCCTGTAGTCCACACAAAATCGCCAATTGCCGTCTTTTTTCTTGACAAGTAACACTGGGCTGGAAAACGGGCTGACACTAGGTTGGATAATTCCTGCAGATAACATTTCCTGGACCAGACATTCGATTTCATTCTTCTGGATATGGGGGTATTGAAAAGGCCGAACACTAACGGGTTCAGTTCCACTCTTCAATGGAATTGAATGATCGGTGCTTTTGCTAGGTGGTAACCCTTGGGAATCGCTAAATATCTGCTGGTGTTTCTGTATCAGTGACTGCACCCCTTCTGTCAATTCCAACTTGTTAGCCTCCCCAAATGGTTCGTCTAACTCTACCCATACTCCCTACCCTTCATTCCGTAAGGTTTTCACCATTGCCCTCAATGAAATCCCAGACTTATTGAGTCCCGATTCCCCTTTTAAAACCATCAATGTCTCACCCATTCGGAACCTCATGGTAAGGAGCTTCCAGTTAACTTCCATATTACCCAAATTACCTAACCATTGCATCCCCAGTACCACACCTATACTTCCTAATTCTAGGGGCAAAAAGTCATCAACTATAGTTAGGCCCTGCAGTTCCAACACCACTCCCTTACAAATTCCTATCCCTTTTACTGACTTCCCCGTCCCCATCACCACCCCATAGTTCGTTGTTGCAATGGTGGGAATTTCCAGCTTCCTCACTACCTCTATTGATTCTATTGATATAAAATTGTGGGTTTCACCACATTCGATCAGCATTGTTACTGGGCTCGAGCCTACCCTCCCCCGTAGTTTCATGGTGCCTGGTGTAGTGAGCCCGACCACCGAGTTTAGTGATAGCTCTACCTCGTCTGCCACTTTAAGAGGTTGAGCTGTCTCTGCATTTTCGAAAGTCTCCTGTTCTCCGAAATCGTCCCCTTCCACCAGCAAGACACGCAATTTGCAATTCTTGCACTGGTGACCCACGGTGAATTGTTCGTCGCATCGGAAACAGAGCCCCTTGGCTCGCCTCATCTACCATTCCGCGTCGGACATGCGTCGGGTAGGGGGTTATCTCCGATTGCTGGCTATTCTCTCCTCCACCGTGACCGTCTTGATTGGGAACGTCGCTTTTGGCTTCTTTGCGTCCCAGCGATTTGGGGCTAATTTGATGGATTTGTAGGCTGTTGATTCTTTGGCTTCCTTCAATATGTAGTTTCGGTCCTCTTATCATTTGGGCTAACTCCATAATCTGGCCCAATTCTTTTGGGCCCAATACCCTTATTTCGGCCCGTATTTCGCGTTAAGTCCATTTACAAAGGTACTGGACTGGACTTCTTTTGGTATCTCCTTCAAGGGTGCAGCCAGAATTTCAAATTCTCGTCGGAATTCAGCTACTGTGCCGGTTTGTTTTATTGCCAGGAATTTTTCACACATACTTCCCTCCTGCGTTGGACGAAATTGCAGCAACAGCTGCCGCCTGAATTGTTGCCAGCTTTGGAATGGTGCCCGGTTCTCTGTCCACTGGAGCCATGAAAGTGCGTTCCCTTCGAGGCTTACCCCTACCGCTCCCAATTTCTCCTGCTCGGATAAACCATTAATGTCGAAATACCGGTCGGCATGGAATAACCAACCATCCGGGTCTGCTCCGCTGAAAATGGGCATTTCGAGTTTTCGTATTTTTTGCCAATTGTCTCCTCCACCAAACTGTTCTCCACGGATACTAGCCTCGCCTATTTCTTCTGGCCATTTGTCCTGACCCTTGTTGCGTTGTTTGGGGTACCACTGACTAACCAACTGTGGTGGACGAGATCCTCCGGTAATGTTGCTGGACCCATACCTTCCGGTGTGTTCGATTCCCCCACTTTCTGGATCTGCCCTAGTTGCCCCCGGTTTCCTGTTACCTCCCGTGGATTGTAGCACTAGAATCTTCAATTCGTCCAATGACTTAGCTAGTCCAGATAGTTGCTGCATTTCTGCCTTCATATCTTCCACTCATTTAGCTAGCCCAGGTAGTTGTTGCATCCCTTCCTTTATTTCTTCGATTTCCCTTTCCATCGCTTCTACTCTGCCGTCCGTTTTTTTTTGGGCCATCAGGATGTTGATGCTCTGATACTAATTTGTTAAGACTCAAACTGTAAAAGAGAAGAACTAGATATTGAATGGGACTTTTGATTGAAATTATGCTGTAGTTAACTACACTATGGAAATACAGTAAAAACTCTCTTGCCTTACTCAATAATTGCCTCCTGATCTTCCTTCCCCCGGCCTCTATTTATAACTCATTTTCTAACAGAATTATTCCCCCCACATGCTCTCATAACAGAATTAAGTTGAGCCTTTCTTCCGGTAGATTCTCCACCCTTCTTGCATCTTCTAGAATAGGTGAGGTGGACCGGAGGTCTAACATATTACTGATATGCATTATAGAGCAGTCAAGAGTGTAAGTTGTAGGTGCAGTAGTAGAGAATTCTCTATTACTGTAGCCTTTTATCAAGGTTGTGCCTCGGTCCTTTATCTTTTTTACTTTAGTCATGGATAGTTTTATGAGAGAGATTCAAGATGAGATCCTTGCGTATATTATTATTCGCTAATGCTGTAGTTTTAGTTGATGAGACCAAAAACAGGATAAAATTTAAATATGGGATTTTTGTGGAATATTTGAAATTTAAATGTTTTGTGTTAACTAGAATTAAGATGGAAAATATAGAATGCCCTCTTAGTCCTAGTAGGAATAAGGATGAAATGAAGCCATTATAGAGGATCATGTTGTACCAAAGAGTGACTTTTTAGCTATTTATGTTCCATTGCAAATAAAAGGGTTTTGATAAAAGATGTAATGCATATAACTGGACTGTGTTGCATGAAATGAAGATTTGCATTTGGGGCCATATTATGTTGACAATGAAGATAGTTAGCCAGGTCGTTTCACATCTCAAACAAACATATAAATGATGGAGATCCGTAATGATATTATATTGGAGACTTGCCAAGCTTGAATACTTTAGGAAGAGAAAATAGGACTTAGTTCGAAAGATTTTCTTAGTATGTTCCAACTTAAATTAGGCTCGTTAAAAGCCTTAAAATATAGAGGGTTAATTTGTTTAAGAACTAACTTTGACTATTGAATAATGTACAATATCTCTCTCTCTCTCCTCTCTCCTCTCCCCCGCACCGTCATCTTTCTTCTCTTCACATCCCCTTTCCTGCTCTTACTTCTTCTCCCTTTCTCCATTTCCTTTCTTCTTACGTAGTTTTAGCGTCTGTTTTGTGTGTACTGCGTCAGAATTTCTCCAATAGTTTTCTCATGAATTATCAATGACATGAACTTTGATTAATGAAATTTCAACAGAAAATGTCGCAAGCTAGGCAAACAATCTGCTATAATTGTTAGTCACAAATAATACAGACTTATTTCATATTCTTATATAGAAACTTTGAAATCTTTATTTATTCTGTTAAACAAAGAAAGGCTAACTCCTGCTGTATTCACAGGAGTTGTATCATGAGCTGCATGCTTTGGACAGATTTGAACAAGATTATCGGGCGAAGGTAGAGGAAGTAGAATCTTTACAGCTTCCTCGAAAAGGTTAGACAAACTGGTTTTGCTTTGAATAAGGTGTTCTTCAAATTTTTAATTCCGTGATTTGATTCGATCGGTGGTGGCCATGGGGTAGATGAAGGTATGTGCTTTTCTTTTTGAAGGTGAACTCTTAGACATTGGAATATACTCAAGTAGAATTGCCTGTATGAATGTTTTGTTGCCCATTTATATGCGAATAATTATTGGAAGTATTATGTTTCATGCTACAAATTTATAAATGAAAAATGAATAGTTATAACTGGAGCAATGCAACTCTATCAGGACAAATCTCACTTTTCTACTACTGTAAGGATATTTTCTTAATTGACAGGTAACATATTTATTTTTCTTTCTTGTAATTGTAGGAGAGAGTCTCGTAATGTTGCAAAGTGAGCTAAAACATCAAAGAAAACTCGTGCGGAGCTTGAAAAAGAAATCTCTTTGGTCTAAACATTTGGAGGAGGTACTTGATTATTTCGCTTGCTTTCATCATAATTGTTCATATTATTTTGAATGTCAGAGATCATCTTTTGAGCATTGCATGTGATATTTTCTTGTATATTTCTAGTAGAAGCGATATATTTTACATCATGATCCTACCTTACATTCTCAACTTCGACATAGCTACCTTTTTTGATGTGGATGACAAGATCAAATTATTACCTTTCTTTTGAGCTTTATGGCAAATATTTATGTCTTCTAAAGATGATTGCTATTGAAATTATATAAATTTTCTTGACTTGCCTATCAGTATTTTATGCGGTGATATGAACCATCTTATATTGATTTGGTTTGATATTTTACCATATGTAGGTTGTGGAGATGCTTGTTGATGTTGTTGGTTTCATTCATCAAGATATTTTAGAATCATTTGGAGATAATGGTATGAATTCATGCACAATATACTTTCTCTCCTCATTAGGTTTCTTCTCTCTTTTATACAGGATAGAGAGAGTTTGCTGCTTTAGTAATAGCTTCTGTTTATGCCTTGGCTGTGGATGCATGACATATGTGACAGAAACATTGTATATCAGTTTAATGCATATCTTTTCTTTTATTCTCGACATATTTAATATACAATCGGTTTTCATGAGCTCCAACACTATAATAGTTGTAGTCTAATTACATTACTGCTGCATTTAAGACTTCCAAGATTTGCTTTTCCTATAAGTTCCACGATGTTCTACTACCTCATTCTTCGACTCGTCAAAAGCTAATACAAAATTTCTTGCCTGTGAATTTTCCTCTGGCAAAGCTTGCCATTTTGTAATAGATAATGGATTGGCATTAATTCCCGTGTGACATCTGATCATTAAGGTTATTGTGGAGAAGTCTTCCCTTATCCTCCCCTATGTGAGATGGGTAGTTTCAGTTCCGGGACTTGAATCCTTCTAATTTTGTTAAAAGGGGGACACTTCAAGTTTCAGCGGTTGAAGATACATAATATTTTTAGAGCTATGTCCTTCTATTCCACAGGAATGAGTTTCATTGGCCACAGATTTGGCCACAGATTTACTCCATAGTCACTACTCAAATTTTTTATACGAGCATGCATTTTGTTTTGAAGACCTGTCTACTGGATTAGGAATAATCCATGGTTCTCGGTTGTTTAGAAGAACATACTGTTGTTCTCATCCATCCTTTATTTTAATATCTTGTAAATTTGCACCGTTTGTCCAACCTATTGCTTGAGTAGCAAGTTTCTCCCTAACCTTTAAAGAGAAGCAAGTTAGTTCTGGACCTGTCATCACAGTTATGCAATCAATCACTAAAGATGGAAACCATCTAGTTAATGTGGCCCTCGTGAAAACAAGTTTCTGATCACTAGCCCAAGTTGGAAAACAAAACCTAGCTTCATAAAGTTGGACATGTGAGGAACATGACAATTTAACAGAGTTTTAGGTGGTTTTCGTGGTTGTGGACTGATTATGCTACTGAGTGAGAGGTTGAGCAACTTGCTCTTGTTTAAAGGGTGGGGCCAAGTTATTACGGGGCAATATCAAATAGTTGGCGATAAGTCTGTTTTAGATTTATATTCTCATACTTTTGGTTTTATCCACTATTTGGCCAGGGTTGACATCTTCCGGCAAGGCGTCTACTAACAAACCAGAAAGGCTAGGTGTTGCTGGTCTTTCTTTACATTATGCTAACATAATTACTCAAATCGATAACATTGTAAGTCTAGTACTCCATTTCTTTGGTAGTATGATGCTCGTATGGTGTATTTACCCAATTAAAGTTTTTCTTTATGAAATTAATTTTTAGGCATCACGCCCCACCTCTCTTCCGTCTAATATGAGAGATACATTGTATAATGGGTTGCCACCAACTGTTAAGAATGCTCTTCGCTCCCGATTACAAAGCATTGACACCGAGGAAGAGGTATGTTCTTTCTTTCCCCCTCTCAATACGAGATATGTTCTTCAAGCTAGTTCTTCGCAGCATCTTTCTTTCTTTTTTAGTGGGCCCATAGATGGTTTTAATCGGACTAAATGTCCTGTCTCAGTCAATCCCATATGTGTTTTCGTTCTGAGTGGGGCTGGTTACGGTAGGAGGGCTCTGGTTACGGTAGGAGGGCTCTGTGATTTTATATTTCTAACAGGCTCTAAGTAATTTCTTTTTGCCCAACTAAAAGTAAGAAAAAAGTAGCTTATCTAACGTGTTTGGGAACTGAAAGTTAACTTTTACTCATTTTTCTGCTAGCCAAATATGTAATATTTTCTCTATTTTATCGATATGTGGGGAGTAGATTTATTATTATTATTATTATTGCACCCTGGAATTGATAATTTGAAGTTTTCTGTTTTCTTTCATACTTGAAGCATTGCATCCTTGTGGTAAAAATGCTTATCCCTTGTCCTTTGTGCATGTTCTCCAAACTTAGCTTCTTTAGATTGTTGTGCCTTTTGCAGCTCACAGTTCCTCAAATCAAAGCCGAGATGGAGAAAACTCTCCAGTGGCTAGGTCCATTAGCATTGGATACTACCAAGTACGTAATTTTATATTTGTGAAAAACATACGGCGTCTTGCTTTAAAAACCATACCACCGGCAATTCCTATCCTTTTTGTAATTTTTTGGTGTACCTTTTTTTATCATATCATTTTCGTCGTAACTATGTAGTTTACTAACGCCACCATCTTTCCTGTGTTGCCCACTGGAAACAGAGCACATCAAGGATTTGGATGGGTTGGAGAGTGGGCAAATTCTGGGTTAGTCAAGAGCTCTCATTTTGTATGTTTTCTGAACAAATTATCAGAGCGAGAACTAAATTTTATATGCTCTTAATGGCAGAAACGAGTTTGGCAAGAAAACTGGCCTGCCAAATAACCTGATTCGATTGCAGACACTCTATCATGCTGAGAAGCAGAAGGCCGACTCATACATCCTCAAGCTAGTGGCATGGCTTCATCGTCTTGTTAGCCTCGTAACTTACAAAGATAATGGACTCAAGGCTCAACCAGTACAGTCTCCAGCTCTCAGAGGATCAAATGCATTGTCATCAAACAACAATGCTGGAATTCATAAAGTCCAGCTCTCTCCGGATGATAAAAATTTGTTGGACAAGGTCACGAAAAGGAAGAACTTGGCCCCCGGACTAAGTAAAAGCCAGGAATTCACGACAGTGCAGAAGAGGAAAAATAAGGTATGGGCACTGAGTAGGAGCACTGGGAGCTCTCCCCGTAGAGGACTTGAACACCTGAAAGGTAACGTTTTGGATATATTAGACGGGTTAGATTCTACTTTTTTTGGCTCCTAGATGAGATATCAGATGAAGTGATCATTCTTTTATTTCATGTTGATTACATATATATGAGAAATCTATGAGCTATGCATATCGCCCTATCTTTGGAGTTGTATTGTATCGTGATGCTTAAATATATTAAAATATTATGCCCTTGACCAAGAACGGGAAAGTTCTCAACATTCGAGTAGTAATTGTCGATCCCAAAGTCCGACGGATCGAGTGGTAAACAAAATCCTCAATCACCTCCCTCTACTAAGACATCACCTGCACATTAGAACACATCGTTAGGAGTCAAATGTCACTGATCGAGAAAATGGTCATACAATTGTTTGTACTCTGATGGTCAAATCAATGGTCGGACAATAGAGTGAGTGCAAGAAATGAGAGAGGGAAATTTGGCAGGGGTTAGAATGTTGGGAAAAATTCATGGATCAGGTTTTATCTTTCATGAAATAAAAAATCAGGCCCAAAGGTTTAAATTTACAAAACTCAGGTTTTTATTTGAAATAATTAATTATATTTTACAATTAATTTATTAAATTAAATATTTATTTGTAATATAATATAATTGACCCCCCCACCCCACCTCCAACTCTCTGGCGACTACTCCGACGACCGTTCTTCGGTCACATTTAATTCCGACGACTATTTTTCGGCGACTATTTTTCGATGACCGTTGCTCCGATT
>CAIGRF010152399.1:0-20263 GCA_903798235.1 Fraxinus ornus
ATTAGATCGTGGTTCTGTGTTGTATTTCACCTACTGAGCCTATAATCTTGTATGTTGTTGTGTAGTGTTCAGAGTTTTAGGTTTCATTTGGACTCCATATGAAACCGGTAAATCTGCATTAGTTAGGGTGTAAGGTTTCTGATTCTTGTGTTGTATAGGTGATTTGGGAGATCCATTTGTGGATCGATGATCATTTAGAAGTGTTTCTGTTCTGAGTCTTGGTTGTACAGACTTTTATTACTCTCTCTTGAAGGTTCTTGCATAGTGACGTGCTTGTTTTACCTCTGAGCCCCCCAGATTAGGCTTTATCGAACTGGGTAAATATTTTTTGTGTTGTTTTCGATTCTGCTAAGTATGTTTACTGGATCATTTAGTTTTGTTTGCGTGGTATTTGATTGAATTAATACCAACAATTGGTATGAGAGCCTTGTAAAGCTGTGGGTAAAGCTCTTTGAATCATTTTACAGTTTCCTTTTTCGTATTGATGTGTTCTTTCTAATGTGCAGTTCACTGAAACCATATTGAACTGAGGTCCTTGGAGGCTTGGGTGTTTTTATCAATCTAGCTCTGAATTGGATTCAATTCTTCTAACGAAACTAGAGATTTAAATATTGTTATACATAGTATTCTGGTGAGACCATTCCAATTATTATATGTTCATAAATAAATTGCATGTTTAAATCTGATTTATAAATTTTTTGATATTACTGTGATTTAGCTTATTCTAAACCTGGATAATTGACTAATTGTAATAGGAGCATGTTAGGTTTGCCTTCAGTTTCTTCAATCTGAGTGTTTGGTGCCAACTGTTATATCTCAGTAATTGATTGTCTTAGTGCTTTAGTCTGTGCATATTTTATCAGTGATGTTTTTTCATTCTGTGTTTTGCTTACTTATCATACATTACACGAAAAAAATTTCAAAACTTTTTATACAACTTAAGTGATCTTTAGATTAAAAATCATTTATGCCCACGAGTAATAACCACCCTTTTACAGAATCTATGATGGGTTCAAAGGTCGAATTATCACAATTCGATGGAAAGGGAGATTACTCGATTTGGAATCAGAAAATGAGGGACATATTGGTCCAACAAATGGTTGCTAAAGCCCTTGATGATTTTGTAACTTTTTCTCATAAACTAAAAGCAAAGTCCGACGAAATTCCAGATATGAATGAAATAGCATACGCTTATATTATATTGCACCTATCTGATGATATAGTAGACAAGTTGAAGATCATACCACCCCTAGGGACTTGTGGACTGCATTAGATGCTTTGTTTCTAACTAAGACATTGTCTAATAAAATCTATCCCTTAGAGAAACTGTTTAGTTTTAAGATGGATAGTGGACAGAATTTGGAAGTTAATTTGAGTGATTTTAGTATTCTAGTTAAAAGCCTTGCTCATACATTACCTGATTCATTTAAGGATATAAAGAATGTGATAAAATACTCTAGAGATGCTCTAATACAAACCATTGTCACTAATGCTTTAAGATCTCGAGAATTGGAGATCAAGAAAGAATCTAAAACAAGTGCAAGAGAGAAGAACATGTTTGTGAGATGGAGGACTAAGAAGAAGGAAAATAATTTCAACAATAGAATATTCAAATCCAAATCTAAAACCAGATCTAAATCAAGAAATAAAAACAATAAGAAGCATTACTATTGTGGAAAATTAGGTCACTTTAAAAAAGATTGCTTTGAATGGAAGAAGAAACATAAGGATCACAATAATGATGAATTGAATAATTCAATCGTAGGTTCTAAATTAGATAGCCTACTTGTAATGACTATGTTAGATGAAGAAGTTGATAAGGACTTGATTTTGGATTTAGAGTGTACATTCCATATGTGTCCTAATAGGTCATGGTTTAATAATTACAAAGAAGTTGAACCCAGATAAGTGTATATGGGTGATTATAACTCTCAGAGTGTTCTTGGTATTGGTGACATTACCATTAGGATGCATGATGGCATTGTTAGACAATTAAAGAATGTAAGAAACGTCCCAAATCTGAAAAGAAATCTCATTTCATTGGGAATTCTTGAAGATGGGGACATTCTTTCAAATCTGATAATAACACTTTGAAAGTGATGAAGAGATCTTTGGTAATTCTCAAGGGACCTAAAAGAAATGGATTGTACTATCGTATGGGAGAGACTGTTACTCCTCAAGATGCAAAATCTTTGATCATAATTGAAAACAAATCTAAGTTATGGCATAACAGAATGGGACATATAGGAAAGGGTTTGAAGTATCTAAGTAAACAAAAACTACTTGGGAAAGATATGATTGAGCCTTTTGAATTTTGTGAAACATGTGTGTTGGGTAAATCACATAGGGTGAGCTTTGAGACTGGATTACACACCACCTCTAGGACCCTAGATTATGTCCAGTCAGATTTATAGGGAACGAAAAGTCATCCTACCTTTGGAGGCAATAAGTACTTTCTTTCTATAGTTGATGACTACTTTAGAAAGGTATAGACTTATCCATTGAAAAATAAATTTGAGACATTTCAAAGATTTAGAACTTGGTTAAAGATGGTGGAAAATCAACTTGATAAGAAGTTAAAGACTCAAAGAACTGATAATGATTTGGAATTTTGCAATACTGAGTTTGATAACTTCTATAACAGAAGGGGATTGTAAGATATTGGACTGTTAAACACATATCTTAACGGAATGGGGTCGCTGAAAGAATAATAGAACTCTAATGAATAAAGTTAGATATATGTTGATCAGTTCTGGATTAGCTAAAGGTTTTTGGGCTGAGGTTGTGACTACGACTGTTTATCTAATAAATGGATCTTCATGCAGTTCTGTTAAGTTTAAGACTCCACAAAAACTTTGGACTGGAAATCCCCCAAACCTTTCTCACATTAGGGTGTTTGGATGTGCGGCATATGCACATTAGACTGAGGGAAAGTTAGATCCTAGAGCCACTAAATGTATTATGCTTGGGTATCCTGAAGGGGTGAAAGGGTACAAGTTGTGGGTGTTTGGTGTGCAAGACATTAAGATCATTAATAGAAAAAATATGGTATTTAATAAGTCTGAAACGCTATGTTTGAAAAATAAAATTGATAATTCTAAAGAGCAAATCAAAGAGAATGTTTCACAGTTTAAGGTGAAGTTAGCTAGACTCAGTCACACTCAACCTGAAAATGTTGAAACTGATGTTGAACAATCGATGAAAATATTGTTAACACAGATGGAGGTGAAGTAGATGTACCTCAAGATGAGGTTGAAACTGAAACTGAGAATACAAGTATTCTTACAAATGAAATTAGCATTCAAGATTATCAATTTGTCAGAGATAAAGAAAGGAGATAAATCAGACCAAATCCAAGATATGAAATAAATAATTTTACTGACTTTGCCCTTGCCTCGGTGAATCTCTAGAACATTCAGAACTTTCATCCTATGAAGAAGTCGTGAATAGTTCTAAATTTGAGAGATGGAAAGATTCTATAAAGGAGGAAATGAAATCCTTACTTGAAAATAAAACATGAAAACTTGTAAAGAAACCTGTAACTCAGAGAATTATTCAATGTAAATTGATTTTCAAAGTCAGGAAGGAATTAATTCTACTAATCCTTTGAGATATAAGGCGAGACTTGTGGCCAAGGGTTTTACTCAAAGGGAAGGTGTTGATTATAATGAAATCTTCCCTCTTGTAATTAAATATAAAACAATAAGATTGATTCTTGCACTAGTTGTTCAATTCAATTGGGAATTTGAATAATTAGATGTCAAGACTGCTTTCTTACATGGGGAGTTAGAAGAGGACATTTATATGAGTAAACCCTAAAGCATTGTGTTATAGCCTCTTGATAATTTGTAATAGGAAATAGATAATTGTATGGTAATTTGAGGTTACCAGGCCTCCATTTCATACTCTGTAATTGAATAATTAATTCCGTGCCTTTTTCATTGAATGATAGCAAATATAAATAGGCCAGGTGATAACTGACCATTACACAACGTGGGCACTGACCAATAATTATGGAACTAAACAACTGACTCAAAACCAACTACAAACATAATTAGGGAACTGAACAACTGACTCAATAAACCAACTACAAACATAATATTGGGCTCAATAACAGGCCCACTAACAAAGACTTACTCAACACGATTAGAATAATTAAATTAAATAAGCCACTTATTTTGTTAGATAATGTTTCAAATTGTGTTTGATATGCTTCAGCACTACCAGTTTGTCTAAGTTTAGTGAATTCCCCAACAGGATCTTCATAGGCTGAGGGTCCAAATCTCACTTCTAGGGCTGACACAAAGTCATCCCAAGAGTAGACTGGGCTTGAATCTTTCAGCCAGCTATACCATGAGAGTGCTTTACCTTCCATATGGAAAAATGCTATTTGTAATCTTTGTTCATCTGGAGTTTTATAATATTCAAAAAATTGGTTTTGCTTTTTGAATCCACTCATCCGGATTAGTACCATCAAATTTAGGAAAATCCTAGCTTGAATGCCCCTAGCCACTTCGAACAAAGGATTGTTACTGACCTTAGAACTAGAAGCCCCATCTCCTGAATTCTGTTGTGCTGCTAAATGTTCATAGCTAGATGCCAAATTGCTTATTTGTTGAAGAACTGCAGTTAACATGTCATTTTGCCTTTCTTGTTCTTCACGCAGGTTGCTGTTCTCACCTTTGAGTGCTGTGATGGCTTCTACCAATTGAGCATGGCGAGTACCGTCGGCCATGGTGCCAAAAACGCCGCTCTGATACCACTGTTATAGCCCCTTGATAATTTGTAATAGGAAATAGATAATTGTATGGTAATTTGAGGTTACCAGGCCTCCAGTTCATACTCTGTAATTGAATAATTAATTCCGTGCCTTTTTCATTGAATGATAGCAAATATAAATAAGCCAGGTGATAACTGACCATTACACAACGTGGGCACTGACCAATAATTATGGAACTAAACAACTAACTCAAAACCAACTACAAACATAATTAGGGAACTGAACAACTGACTTAATAAACCAACTACAAACATAATATTGGGCTCAATAACAGGCCCACTAACAAAGACTAACTCAACACGATTAGAATAATTAAATTAAATGAGAACACAAAGCTTAAGCACATAACACTTTGAGGAAAAATGAAAAATTGACTTTGTGTGCAAGTTGCAAAATTCTCTATATGGACCTAAATAGAGTTCTGTACATAAGGTTTGACATATACGTACTGAAAATTGGTTTTAGGAGAAGTGAATATGATCATTGCTTGTACTATAACAACACTAAAGCTGGCAATTAGGTGTATCTACTTCTATATGTAGATGATATGTTGCTAGCTAGCTCTAGCAAAGCTGAGATATTAAGGGTTAAGAATCTCCTAATATCTAAATTTGATATGAAAGACTTAGGGAATGTAAAAAAAAAAATTTAGGCATGGTTATTAACAGGAACATGAAAGAAAATATTTGACTATATCTCAAGACACATACTTAAATAAAATTATAACCAAATTTGGCATGAAAGAAGCTAAGTCTATGAATGTTTCTCTTGTAGCCCACATAAACCTCTCTTCAGTCCAATGTCCCAAAATTGAATCTAAAATTAAAGATATGAAGAACATTCCATATGCTAATGACATATGGTCTATCATGTTTTCTATATTTACAACTAGGCCGGATTTGACATATTCCATCAGTTTTCTAAGTAGGTTTATATATAATCTTGGGAAACCTCATTGGGATGGTTTAAAGTGGTTATTGAGATATATAACTGGAACACTTAGAGTTGGTTTGGTGTTTAATAAGGGATTTGATCCATTAACATTGAAAGGGTATGTAGACTCTGATTTCGCTAGGAATAAAGACTAAAGAAAGTCTACTACTGCATATTTCTCTACACTTGGTGATAATTGTATCACTTGAAAGTCACAACTTCAACCTATTGTCACATTATCCAGCACAAAGGCTGAATATGTGGCAATAGCTGAATTTATAAAAGAATATGATAACTGACCATTACACAATGTGGGTACTGACCAATAATTATGGAACTGAACAACTGACTCAAAACCAACTACAAACATAATTAGGGAACTGAACAACTGACTCAATAAACCAACTACAAACATAATATTGGGCTCAATAACAGGCCCACTAACAAAGACTTACTCAACACGATTAGAATAATTAAATTAAATAAGCCACTTATTTTGTTAGATAATGTTTCAAATTGTGTTTGATATGCTTCAGCACTACCAGTTTGTCTAAGTTTAGTGAATTCCCCAACAGGATCTTCATAGGCTGAGGGTCCAAATCTCACTTCTAGGGCTGACACAAAGTCATCCCAAGAGTAGACTGGGCTTGAATCTTTCAGCCAGCTATACCATGAGAGTGCTTTACCTTCCATATGGAAAAATGCTATTTGTAATCTTTGTTCATCTGGAGTTTTATAATATTCAAAAAATTGGTTTTGCTTTTTGAATCCACTCATCCGGATTAGTACCATCAAATTTAGGAAAATCCTAGCTTGAATGCCCCTAGCCACTTCGAACAAAGGATTGTTACTGACCTTAGAACTAGAAGCCCCATCTCCTGAATTCTGTTGTGCTGCTAAATGTTCATAGCTAGATGCCAAATTGCTTATTTGTTGAAGAACTGCAGTTAACATGTCATTTTGCCTTTCTTGTTCTTCACGCAGGTTGCTGTTCTCACCTTTGAGTGCTGTGATGGCTTCTACCAATTGAGCATGGCGAGTACCGTCGGCCATGGTGCCAGAAACGCGGCTCTGATACCACTGTTATAGCCCCTTGATAATTTGTAATAGGAAATAGATAATTGTATGGTAATTTGAGGTTACCAGGCCTCCAGTTCATACTCTGTAATTGAATAATTAATTCCGTGCCTTTTTCATTGAATGATAGCAAATATAAATAAGCCAGGTGATAACTGACCATTACACAACGTGGGCACTGACCAATAATTATGGAACTAAACAACTAACTCAAAACCAACTACAAACATAATTAGGGAACTGAACAACTGACTTAATAAACCAACTACAAACATAATATTGGGCTCAATAACAGGCCCACTAACAAAGACTAACTCAACACGATTAGAATAATTAAATTAAATGAGAACACAAAGCTTAAGCACATAACACTTTGAGGAAAAATGAAAAATTGACTTTGTGTGCAAGTTGCAAAATTCTCTATATGGACCTAAATAGAGTTCTGTACATAAGGTTTGACATATACGTACTGAAAATTGGTTTTAGGAGAAGTGAATATGATCATTGCTTGTACTATAACAACACTAAAGCTGGCAATTAGGTGTATCTACTTCTATATGTAGATGATATGTTGCTAGCTAGCTCTAGCAAAGCTGAGATATTAAGGGTTAAGAATCTCCTAATATCTAAATTTGATATGAAAGACTTAGGGAATGTAAAAAAAAAAATTTAGGCATGGTTATTAACAGGAACATGAAAGAAAATATTTGACTATATCTCAAGACACATACTTAAATAAAATTATAACCAAATTTGGCATGAAAGAAGCTAAGTCTATGAATGTTTCTCTTGTAGCCCACATAAACCTCTCTTCAGTCCAATGTCCCAAAATTGAATCTAAAATTAAAGATATGAAGAACATTCCATATGCTAATGACATATGGTCTATCATGTTTTCTATATTTACAACTAGGCCGGATTTGACATATTCCATCAGTTTTCTAAGTAGGTTTATATATAATCTTGGGAAACCTCATTGGGATGGTTTAAAGTGGTTATTGAGATATATAACTGGAACACTTAGAGTTGGTTTGGTGTTTAATAAGGGATTTGATCCATTAACATTGAAAGGGTATGTAGACTCTGATTTCGTTAAGGATAAAGATCAAAGAAAGTCTACTACTGCATATTTCTTTACACTTGGTGATAATTGTATCACTTGAAAGTCACAACTTCAACCTATTGTCACATTATCCAGCACAAAGGCTGAATATGTGGCAATAGCTGAATTTATAAAAGAATGTAATTAGTTAAAGGGAATTTGAGGGAATTGAATTTTTTACACGAGACGCCTACAGTTTTCACTGATAGTCAAAGTACTTTACTATTATGCAAAAATCATGTTTATCACGAAAGATCCAAGCATTTTGAGGTGAAGTACCATTTTATAGGTGAGAAAATTGCATGTGGTGAGATTATACTAGAAAAAAATCATACCGATGTAAATCCATTTAATATGGGAACCAAATTCTGCCTTTAAATAAGTTTAAAATTTATTTATCTTTACTGCATATTGATACTGGTTAATCTTTTGCAGGTACCTAGCGACGGTGTAGGGTAAAATACCCGTCCTATGCATTATAACAACTAAAGAGTGTGAGAGGTTTCAAAACCAAGGTGAAGATTGTGGGTTGTGATTCTTAAACCCATTTTTATAAGTGAAAATGCATTTTTTTTGCTTGTTCTGTCAACTTGGTGTGATCTTATTAGGCCATTTATCTCTACCCGGATCTGTGTTTGTTTGGAACTTACATGGGCCGTTGGATTTGATCTAAGGCTGAGGATGGAAGTATAAATACTCCTTTTGGCTACTTTACCGTCATATTTTTTTTGGCTTATGGTTTTACACGTTTTCATTCTTTCTAAGGGAGGCGATTTATAGTGATTCTTCGAGGGTTTTTACTTCCATTTCTTAAGCTATTATTAGATCGTGGTTCTATGTTGTATTTCACCTACTGAGCCTATAATCTTGTGTGTTGTTGTGAAGTGTTCAGAGTTTTAGGTTTCATTTTACGTTTCATTTGGACTTCAAATGAAACCGGTAAATCTGTACTTCTGTTCTGAGTCTTGGTTGTACAGATTTTTATCACTCTCTCTTGAAGGTTCTTGTATAGTGACGGACTTGGTTTACCTCTGAGCCCCCAGATTAGGCTTTGCCGAACTGGATGAACATTTTTTGTGTTGTTTTTGATTCTGCTGAGTATTTTACTTGGTCATTTAGTTTTGTCTGCGTAGATAGACGGACTAATACTTTATTATTACTAAGTAGTTCCTACAAAAGTCCAATTATTTGATTCTCCCAGAGGAATTCTTCGCCCATTAGTAGTGGCAACGAGCCGAGCCGCGCCTGAGCCGGAAAAAAAAAGCTCGAGTCGAGCCCGAGCTTTTTTAGGCCGAGCTTTTTTTGGCCCGAGTCGAGCCCGACAAAAAAAAATGAGGCTCGGCCCGAGCTTTCTGCCCGAGCCTTAGCGGGCCGAGCCGAGCCTGCTCGAACCTATTGTCACATTATCCAACACAGAGGCTGAATATGTGGTAATAGCTGAATTTGTAAAAGAGTGTAATTAGTTAAAGGGAATTTTGAGGGAATTGAATTTTTTACATGAGACAGCTACAGTTTTCACTGATAGTCAAAGTACTTTACTATTATGCAAAAATCATGTTTATCACGAAAGATCCAAGCATATTGAGGTGAAGTACCATTTTATAGGTGAGAAAATTGCATGTGGTGAGATTATACTAGAAAAAATTCATACTGATGTAAATCCATTTGATATGGGAACCAAAATTCTACCTTTAAATAAGTTTAAAATTTATTTATCTTTACTGCTGGTTAATTTTTTGCAGGTACCTGGGCGACGGTGTAGGGTAAAATACACGTCCTACGCATTATAACAACTAAAGAGTGTGAGAGGTTTCAAAACCAATGTGAAGATTGTGGGTTGTGATTCTTAAACCCATTTTTATAAGTGAAAATGCATTTTTTTTGCTTGTTCTGTCAACTTGGTGTGATCTTATTAGCCCATTTACCTCTATCAAGATCTGTGTTTGTTTGGAACTTACATGGGCCGTTGGATTTGATCTAAGGCTAAGGATGGAAGTATAAATACTCCTTTTGGCTACTTTACCGTCATATTTTTTTGGCTTATGGTTTTACACGTTTTCATTCTTTCTAAGGGAGGCGATTTACAGTGATTCTTCGAGGGTTTTTACTTCCATTTCTTAAGCTATTATTAGATCGTGGTTCTATGTTGTATTTCACCTACTGAGCCTGTAATCTTGTGTGTTGTTGTGAAGTGTTCAGAGTTTTAGGTTTCATTTTACGTTTCATTTGGTCTTCAAATGAAACCGGTAAATCTGTACTAGTTAGGTGTGAGGTTTCTGATTCTTGTGTTGTATAGGTGATTTCATTTGCGGATCGATGATCATTTAGAAGTGTTCCTGTTCTGAGTCTTGGTTGTACAGATTTTTATCACTCTCTTGAAGGTTCTTGTATAGTGACGGACTTGGTTTACCTCTGAGCCCCCAGATTAGGCTTTGCTGAACTGGATGAACATTTTTTGTGTTGTTTTCGATTCTGCTGAGTATTTTACTTGGTCATTTAGTTTTGTCTGCGTAGATAGACGGACTAATACTTTATTATTACTGAGTAGTTCCTACAAAAGTCCAATTATTTGATTCTCCCAGAGGAATTCTTCGCCCATAGAGCAGTAGAAATCGTGTATGGCAAAAACTAGATCATTAATTATAATAATTGAAAACGAAACAACAAGAAAAAGAAGTCAATACCCGAACCACCACCATTGCTATCTGGTAAGAAACTGCCTAAGTCTTAGCCTTACCAGGTAGCCATGAACACAACTGGTGCGCTCTTGACTTCCTAAAACTCGACAATTCCGTCCAAACAAAATACTAAAACTTCATTGCATCCATTAATTCACCAAATGATTATTAATCACCCCGCAGATTTAGGACATGGAACCATGATTTTGCTTTGTTGGAGATGCTGGTTCTGCCCTCTCGGGCTCTGTAGAAGACAAGAAAAAGTTGCCGTTATTCGGGCAGTTGCCATTTCCATTGCCGGAACTAAGTGCAGCGTGGATTTGCTGAACTGTTTTGCATAAATGGTGATTAATGGCAGTGACACTTGAGAGATTGAGTTTTGCAGTGGGGATTGTGCTTGCCAAAACTTGAAGTCCAACGGTGAGTAGGCAACCAGAATCTGGCTGCGGGTTCCCATTTTCTGAGTTTTGTGTCCCATTAGCTTCAGTGGTGATGCTGGAGTCATTAATGGTGTGTCCCATGGGAGATATGATGAATCCCAAGGGGAGAAGGGGAATGCAGGATGGATCTTCACCGTTCATTGCTAGTTGGATCGAATCAACATCAATGGTTGTGTTCACTACTATACTACCAGAATCATCTGTGCAGCTTTCTTGCAGCATTAGTTCTACATTCTGAGACGAGTTGCTAGCAACCTGCCAGCATTATATAAAGATATTGAGACAAATATTTTTAAACTCGGCCCGGTGTTGACTCAAAAAAATCACTTACATTGATCCGAAAAAGAGAAATACAGTTTCCAGGATGAGAACCATTTGCAATATGAGCCACCTCATGTAAAGGATTCCCATTGGAAAGAACATCCAGCTGTGGAATACACACCAAATTGGTAGTTAAATCTTGCTTGGGCTTCAACACGGGTATCCTAATCTAAATATGTCAACAAGTTATTAATCTATGCTTGTGAATTACCTGAGCTCGACATCGTTCATCTCTCAAGAAATCGAACACCTGGTTGTGAGGAAATGGCAACCAAATAGTGGATACAGCACTGAGAATTAAGCCATTGGGTTGGCCGGGTTCTGTAACTTTTCTTGTGGTTATCCTAACAGTGTCCTCAGCAGAATCAGAAAGGGCTGTCCAAGATTGCCCACAACAAGTGCTTATGTTAAGACAGAATGTCCTTATCATCCTTTGGGCCAAATTCATCAGATTTTTCCTTGCTTCAGGAGATGGGATCACTGTAAATATAGCAGAAAGAAATAAAAATTCACTGTTGAAACATGAACAAAATCAAATAGAAAAATGAATCATATGTTTATAGAAACAGGTAATAATATTCAACATTAATGTTTCAAATTTCTTAAGGATTATATATTCACAGATCCATGAATATATGCAAACATACATATTATCATTTGTACAACATGTATATGAATTAAGTGTACTCATTATCTCACGTGATGTGTCACGAATTAAGCTATAATCCCTATAGTACGAGAGTGTTGATAAACTAAAACAAAATCAAAAACAAGCGAAGCGAACAACTAGAGTTATAGTTTTTCTATCATCAACATGAGAACTAGGTTGACTTTTCACTAGAATCTCATGTTTCTCAGAAAAATGGAAAAATGGCCTCCAAAATCTTTTACCTGTGGCCAATAGAAATATTCAAACGACCTAATATATTCTGGAAATGTATTAGGTTGATTGGAAGTCGGGATAAAGATACAATATGATTAGACACCAACAATCCAACAACAACATTGCATATACAATTAAGCTACTTATATAGATAAGTGTACATGTAGCATAATTGTTGCATATATGTGTGAACATTACATGTAATAATAGGTTGTAATAGGAGAAAAGTAGATTCACCTCCAAGATCTGATATATTTCTAGCCATGAGGCTAGCAAGCCTCTGGCACTGCCGCTGCAAAACTGCCAACCAACGCTGTGCTCCAAAGGCCATACCACTACTCACAAAATGATTGAAAATTTGATGAATAGGACTATCCTCAACCTCTGCATGTTCTACCCATGTTACCTGGATTAATTCGAATAACAGCTTAATTGAGTGTGTATTTCATACAAATTTCACATGAGATATACCATGTTCATTTCGAAAAACTCATAAACAATAGGGCTTTACCCTAGAGTAACCGTTGGGCATGTCTTGTATTATGCATCCCGAGGGACGCCGTCTGTAATAAGGAAAAGAAGGCGGATAATTGGTTTGGAAGTTGTCGAGAGGAAAATCAACGATTGTCCATGTTCCTTCTTCTGCATTATGTTGGCAGTAACGTAGGAAATGAGCCTCTCTTGTGGGCACTAAAGGAGAAAGAACTTGCAGTTCGGCATGCATCTATGAACATCGAACGAGGAGAAAAAAATTATCAACTATAAACAGAGATCTTGAAATGTTCAAAAATGAACAAAATTCGAAAGATAAAGTACTCAGTACCAGATGAAGTGAACCAGTGGCATGTCCAGAAACACCTGAATGTACTATTTGAAGTGTTTTTGCTCTTGAAATAATGGAAGGAAATAGTTCCATCCATTTACTCTGAAAAGAGACAAGGGCATTAGAGATATCAAATAGACTGAAAAGAAAAAAGTATTGGCATTATTTTACAAAACATGACTTTGAAGTTAGTTTAACAAATAAAGAGAAGCTGTAGACTTACTGCATCCAAGAATGCATCAACCAGAGTAATGCTATTCATAATAACGACAGCAGTGTCCCGGGTAGCCTCGATTCTGAATTCCTGCTGCTTGAGATTCATAGACCATGAAAACATTCTTTCATACTCTTCAACATTCAATACTTCCTTTCCAGTGTCCGTTGCTCGGATCCATAGTGGCTCGCCTGTCTGGCACATTTTCACAAGTTCATCCATGGATGAAATTGCCAATTCAACAGCTAAAGCTTTTTCCTCTTCCAAGATCAGGGCATTTCCCGTCGGAAACTGGGGATTTTCAGGCATAAAAGGTAGAGGGATCATATCAGAGCAATGCTCCTCGAATTTTCTTGGATAAACACTCATATCCAGGTCCAAGGAAGGGGCAAGGAGAGGTGTTGGTCCAATTCCCTGGATTGGCCTTCCATTGTATTGTTGAATAAGACAGCATACGCGCTCGAACTGATTGAAATAATTTGATCACAAGAAAATAAAGTTGGTAGTATTAACTGAAAAGAACTCTAATATGCAGAATGCACAATAGCATTATAGCATGCTTCACTCGTATGCTTTTTTTTTTTTTAACTTTCATTTTTCATGCATTTTCATTATATTGTACATTTCAGCATAACCAGTAATTTTACTTGAGTACTCATTATTTGGGCAAATATCAAATACAGGATAGTCCTCACTAATCAATTTTTTGAATTTTGATAAAAGTTGGTGAAATATGCGACTGAAAAGTTGTGGGATCCATAAAATTTATGAAAAAAATTAATTATTGACTTTAACTTAAATTTTAATTTAAATTATTAACTGAACCAAACCATGCTAAATTAACAATTATACTACAAAAATCTATTTTATCTCACTTTCCATACAAGAAAAACTCAAGAGAGAGAGATCGAAAAAACTACTTACCTCTTCTTTGAGACGGGCATTTTCAATTCGAAGCTGCTGTTCATCAAACCCTATCTCTCCCAGCATGGCTGGACCTCCACAGTTTGGACATATAATATTCCTTAACGCCGCTTGCAACCTATAATTCTCATTCTTAAGGTTCTCATTTTCCGCCCTAAGTACTGCATTATCTTGCCTGTCTTGTTGTGCCTACATTAATTAACACAAAATACCAATATAAGACCCTAACTAAAGGGTTTCTTAGTCTTAAGTTCAATGAATATCTATAACCCTAAACAGCATGCATTAAAGTCATGTTTCCACTAGGATGCCCATGCAGCAGTGGTGGTAGGGTTGACTGTGAACCCCCACAGCGTACATTAATGGATTGCAGTCTTTGAAAGCAACCCAAAATTAATGAGATGCGCCTCGTGCTAGCGTACGCGTTTTACTACTGTACTGGGGTTTTCATTTCATTTTGACCTTGTAGTCCCATTGGGAATAGAGCTGGTTTCAACNATTGAAAAAATCAAAACTTTTACAAGTCACAGCACCATTACAGTGAGTCCATTACAGTGAACCAGAACTTGACCTGGCGAGGCTTGAGGCCAAGATCTTGGCTTAGTTTCATGCGCTGTTTATCATCCGGGTGTGGACATTCCTTAAACAGCCTGCACAATTTATAACCAACAATTAATTTACATATAATATTAGAGAAAACATTGCAAAATTGAAGCCCTTTAGGCTTTAATCTCTCTCTGTCTCGCACACAGCTAGCTCTAGGTTGGAGTATTTTGCAAACGGGGTTTTGGTTTCGGTTATACACATAAAACAAGCACAGAGACGAGTGATGAAAGGGATTAATTTATCCGTACGCTTCCATTTCTTGGATCTGGCGAGCAGTGTGGCGGTGATAACGTTTCTTCTTGGGCTGCGGCTGTTCCTCAGTTTCTTGCTCATTTCCAGACACCCCTTCCATATGTTCACTCCCAGAACCACCTTCCATCTCCTCTTTGCTCTTTGCCAACCCATTTTCTTCTTTCTGCGTCCAAATAAAAGGCTCAAAATGCTAACTTTTGCATGTAAATGAAATCAAAATATTTAGATGAGGTAGATCCTCTATGAAGGACGTAACTTACGGCCACAATGGGAGAAAAAATGTTGAAAGGATTGATGTTTGTCATGAAATTGAAATTCGGGTTCTGGATCGACGACGAATAGAGGGTATCAGAGGAAATAGTATTCCCTCCCATTGATGAAAGTACTTGGCAATCTCCATACATTTTTCCCCTTTGAAGCTTTGCTAAATGATGAAACTGTTGAGATTAGGATTTGCTAATCTTCTCTTCACTCTAACCTTCTATCAAAAACAAAACCAAACATCATATTAACTTGAAACTGAAAGAAAATATAACGGCATTAATCTCTAAAAATCATTAAAAACAAAAACAAAAACAAAAAACAAAGAGAAAGGAAAAAAAATACCACTAAAACATCTGATCATAAATCTAAAAAAAAAAGGCCAAAAAGGAGAAGGGTTTTTTTATGCTCAGAAAGATCAGTCAGAAGTGAGATGACTTTATATATGAACACGAAACATTCAAGCTTTTATCGCAGAGTTCCAAAACCACCATGGAAATTAAAAACCGAACAAAATCAATTAATGAGTCGAAAAATGAAACGGTTAAAATTAGAAAGGCAAAAACGAGTATATTTAATACACTATACGCTGTCGGTGGGCTGTTCTTCTTCTTCTTCCGCTCTTTACTTCTTTATTTTTTCATTACACCCCCACCAAACAAAATTATCTCTCTCTGCTCTTTCTCTCTAGTTCGCACTTCGCAGTGTGTGTACAGTGTTTTTCTTCTCTCTCTTCTTCTTGTTTCTGTGTAGTTATAATTGTATGATATTTTTATGGTAAATGTGAGCTCTAACTATGTATGCGATTTTAAATATTCGTAAAACAAATTTCGGCCCTACACTAGTGCTAAAAAGATCTAATGAACGTTTGTCTTTCAAAATACAACGCTTCTTTCAAAATTAATATTACACAATATTTATTGGATGAATGAAAGTGTTGACAATATCTTTTACAGGAACTGAGATTTGTCGAACAAAAATTTATTTCTAAAAATAATTCAATTGGAATTCAATTTTAGCAAAATAATAAAAAAAACATTTCAAAAAAAAAGGAGAGAATTTAGAAATAATTTTTTCTTGAATTGATTTGGTGTAGAAAATATGGAATTAGGAGTATTTATAGATTTGCAAGCGTCTTCTTGAAACATTTGCATCTTTTGATATAAAAAAAATAATGTGGACCATTAGTTCACATTTTTTCATATTTAATAGTCCAATTGCACCGTATCAAAACGTAATAATTTTTCATATATGCATTTTTGAATAGTCACGCCCAATCTGAAATAACACGACTTTTTGATATGCACAATTTTCATTTGAAGAGTCACAACTAGTCATTGTATCAATTGGAGACTTTTCCAGTTTACACCTATAGAAATTATCTCATAAATTCCAACATTTTTCTCATACTCAAATTTTGTATTTAACCTCTTTACACATTGTCATTTTTATGGTTGGACTTTGATTTTTAATATAATTGACAATGACTGAAATCCTATCAAATTTTATATTCTTTTCAACTAATCATCGAATCTTGGACGCCCAAAACTTCTGAATATTTGTATATACAGACTTGGATCTTTGAAGTGCTTTGATTCTTTCTTCCCAAAGCAAAGACTAGGTCCAACATTTAAACCAAACTCAGGCTGATTTGACGGTTTTTGAACTGGATCAATCCGATTGATATGTGATAACTATGTTTATGAGAATAACTTATTTAATTTAATTTAATTTTACGGTCCAATAATGCATTGATTCAATCATTGACCTATGAGTTGAGCTTATTGATAATTCAATGACTCGATATTTTATCAAAGTCAACGATTGAATCGAGGATGATAACTCTGGCTTTGATATTATAATATACAAGAAATAGATTTTTTTTTTTTTTTAAGAAAAATAAAAGTTAAAAACTACTATGTTAAGGAATCCTCATAATTAGGCGAGGAGTGAAATGGCCATAAAGTCAGCGTTAGCGGTATGGAAAACAAGGTGGGTCCACTCACCAAATCTACACTATTGTCTCCCACAATGTTACAGACTGGCGGGTGGAAGCAACCAGAATGGTAGGATGAATTTATTATTGCCTTTGAAATTTTTGACCTTTCATTTTTTTGGTATTCGAGTAAGTCCAAAACAAGTCAATTACATGAGACTTGGTCAACTTATATTATTATTTACATTGGGTTGGGTATTTATCTTTTTCTCTGTCATATTATGTTATCCATTTTTGTGTAACATATAAAAATATTGAAAGCATTTCTGATCTTCTAAAATATAGGAATCTAAGCCCCTGTTTGGAACACATTAAAATTTTCATTCTCATTCTTCTACTCATTTTTAACCACGCATTCTTCAATAAAATAATATTTTTCATTACATCAATAATTTTTCATTCTTTTTCAATTACACATTTTTCATCAATCTACTATTCCAGAATACATTCTTTCAAAATAATGTGACTCAAACACACCCTAATAATAAAATAAAATTGATTCGAGTTTCCTCATTCTGCTCACCTTCTGTTAGCCTCTGAAAGAAATTCTCCGACCTCAAAATTTAGGGTAAATTATAACTCTCGTTTGAGTTCTATTTTTCTGAATAAAATTTATTTAAAAAGTGATTTTTCTTAAGAAAATTTTGAGTTTACGTAGGATGCAACCAAACATCTGCACTTGTTGATTTTCGAGCTTTATGATTAAAGATAGCACGAACAAAATCTCAAATACGTGAAACAAAGACATTAATGTGAGTTCTCGTCACCCCTTCAATGCTTAAGTGGGAAATTTATGAAAAACGGCTATAAGCTAAAGACATATAAAACCATACTTGAATAATGAGCAAAAAAATTTATAGGGGTAGAAGTGTAATCCTAGTAGGATTNAGATATTCAATGCTAATAATATCAAGAGACTGAAGATTCGAGACTTGGAATTGAAGATTTAAAGCAAGAAAATGATTTTATATATCCTTCATGCAATTATAAATTGCCATATCATTGTTGTACTTTCACTGTAGAGATGTTATGCTAAATTTGATAGTGTTGGGGAAACAAGAAAAAATCATTATTTTACCGTTTTTATTCAAAGATTATTTCTTAAATCGATTTGCATTATTGACTGGTATTGCATTCTTGTAGATTATTTGAATACTTGATCACTATTTATGTAATATATTGCTTATTTTATTTAGGGGAGATTTGAAATCGGTTTAGAACAATGCAATCAAAGTAAGGTTCAATAAACGTAGAAATAATAGTTTATGACTTATAAAATCAAATAGATAATCGCGCAATTGAATGTATTATTTCGCATATGAATTCAAAATAAGGATATACCAAGTCATCTTAAGTATATGTTTGGCTCCGAGAGAGATTGAATAAATTTGAATTATCGATTGTCAATTATACACATAACCTAATGCGGTATCGGGTTTGGACCGCAGGGAACCATAGCATGGGGGGACGTCTAATCATTTTGCTTCTACAAGGCTGGCTAATCATACGTAGCAGGCTCGAAGACTCATGGTTCTAGAAAATGATTTTTACGTTCAATTCTCCTCATTCCCTTTCATGTGAATTCCCCCAACGGCGAATTCAAAACTTGTATGGCCATCTCTATTCCATCTCTTGAGCCCAAAGAAAACCCCTGATAGCCTAAGCATAACTAACCAAGAGGGGGTGAATTGATTTTTTAAACTTTTTCGAAGAATTAATCTAAATTCAAGCAAGTAAAGACTAAATAGATAAATTCAAATAATAAAAACAAATATAAAAGCGATAGTAAAAGTGAGAGAGGATGGAAGCGATATAATTGTGGAGGTTCGATCCAAAACAATTATCCACATCCTCCGTTACCAAGCTTTCCGGCACGAGCAAGATATTTTCACTATGTTGATTGACTTATGGCAAAATCCAACCATTTACAACGCTTCCGACGACTTACAAACAAGGAGAACCGATCTTTATACAATGTTGATCTTTACGGGATCTCAGCACGACCCATTATTAAGCTTTCACATGATCTCAATATGACCCACACGGTGACTTTCAATAAGGAGCATTGATCCTTATACATTGTCGATCTTTAAGGAACTTCAACATGACCCAGACTTTATCAAAATGATTTTACAATGGAATTCATCTCTAGATAAATAATACAAAAAAGTTAAGTATTAAGAGAGACTAATACTTTAATGAATAATAACAAATGATAGCTCAAGTGTTAGATGAAAAACTTTGATAAATATGATAATTTTTACAAGCTTGATTCAATCAATCAAATTGTTTCAATGAGAAGATAAAGAAGAAATAAATGTAATGTAGGTTCAAAATATTCTCAAGATATATCTCCCTTTTTAATGAAAAATTATAATAAATTAAGTACTAACAGAGTAATGATAAAATTTGATGAATTTGATGATTTTACAAGTTAATTCTGTCAATCAAAGTTTTCAATATGAATAAGTAGAAACATTACAAAAAGTGAAATTATAGCAATCAAAATGCCCAAAGTTCTAACAAATCAGACGATCCATCCAGACGTCCTTATCATGAACCTGACGACCCAACTAGCCGTTATGCGCCATCAGAACGATTAAAAAATAACCGTTGGGCAAACTAGACGTCCTCATGGCCAATTAGACATCCACTTTGACTTTGACTTTGACCTTTTTTTTTTTTTTCCTTTTTGATTGGTTTGAAAAATATAGGATTTTGAAAGACGTTTTTAGTTTATTTTTCAAGGTAAGTAACATTGTAAAAGTTTTAAATATCAAATTGAAATTCTTTCTTGATCTTTCTATGATGTTGTCTCTCATGCGTTTGATCTTTTTTTCTTGACGTTTGTCTTTGAAGCTCTTGTTTCAAATGATTTGATTTGAATGTTTAAATTCCACTTTGATCCTCATTTCGAGACTGATTTATAATGTGTTGATTTTGACAATCCTTGATTGATTTTAACATTGAACT
>CAIGRF010152436.1:0-11785 GCA_903798235.1 Fraxinus ornus
TGACATAGATGCAGCATATAAACCGGAGGTCAATGGGGAACTTGATACTCAAAACTTTATAAAATATGACGAGGTACACTATTGTTGTCACATGTATAACTTGTGTGCTGTCTTTAAATCATTGGCTTGAATCAATGTGCAGGTTTTACATCATTGAAACAGAATGCCCAGACTTGCTTTAAATAAACCTCTATTATTTAATAATATTTTGAAGGCCTTGTTTTTTTAATAATACTATCAATTAATGCTTTGACCTTTCCATTTCGCCAAATTCCCGGCCTAATAAAATGGGTTCAGCCTTGGGTCACTTTAGAAAGAATAGTCCTGAACACCTAGCCTTCCTTCATGGCTCAAGCTTGATCAGATCAAACTGAGCACAAACAATTTTTTTCTATTTCACTTGCAATCATTTCACTTGTCCACAGCCTCGGTCTTTATTGCCCTCCTGCTAAAGAAATCAAAGAGCCACCCTACTAGGCGTGAATTACCAATGATGGTTTTGTTGACCTCATGACTTCTTGGTACCATAAAGAAAGATGTCCATAATCCATATCATGATTTTTATTGAGAAAAAGACAACCTAAGAGCTCTAGAAATCATTCCAGTCGCTTCTTTCTCTTAACTTGAAACAGAGGGAATTTGAAGGATTTGCCCATGGAAATTAGAAACCTCTCGTTCTTTTAATGATATTTGAAAGAGTTCATAATAATATGCGATAACTTAGATGAAATATAATAGTTGTCTTTGAACTGGACAAGGTTTTCTAATTTTCTCATGTTAGAATCCAATATGTAGATTTTTGAATTGCCATGCTTTCGAAACAACCATACTTTTCCTTCAGTAAGTTTGTTCAGTTAGTTTGTCTTGGCCCTTCAAGACCATGAACCCCTTGCTTCTAAGACTAGGGCATATCTTGAGCATGCACATGACTGTCTCTTAATGAGGTTGTGAAAGAGGAAGATGTGATGGAGGTGATAGAATTCAATTTAATCCTATGGAAAATGATTCACTTGAGTTGGACACTACAATAATCAAAATGGCAGTTGAAATTTTGGTCATGAGAAATACAGCCTTGGGTCACGCCAACAATAACCTAAAGGCAGAAACTGTGATCCAACAATTCATAAAATAGTGGTTGTTGCTTTACAAATTTATAGAATCAATCTTTTGATTGTTGATATATGGTCAACTACTTTTATCGGTCAGAAAATTTCTATAAAGCTCTAATTATACTTGCTATGAATGATGCCAATGATCCTTTTTGTGTACTCATCTACCTCACATATGACTGATGATGTAGGTAAATCAACTTCCATGGAACAAATGATGTGATTTATGTGATAGATTGCCCATTATCTATATTGATGATGCATGTGTATCTAACTATCTATTGAAGAAGGGAAAACTTAATTGAATTAAATGCTTGTGATGCTTGATTTGAGAAAGAATTTGTTCTCCCATTGGAAAACTCACATTTGATAATTCTTGTCTCTTTAGTACTAATGTTCTAGCTTTGTTATTGAGGATAGAAACAAGAGTATAATCACAAGGGAACATAGGAGAGGTCATCTATATGTATTCGATTGTGTTTCCACGAACCTTTTTCAATTAAGGAAAGGTAGTTCTTCTTCCTCTATGTGGCATCTACAGCTTGGATGTCCTCATTCAAAGTCTAGAGCTAACAGTAGACAGACTTATCTTTTAATTGATGGAGATCAAGATAACGATAAAGATAGACATAGATTTTAATTAGGATTTTAAAATAGAGTTTGATTTAAAGTATATTTAATCAGATTCGTCTTGATATTTTCATACAAATATAGTTCATTAGAAGTTTGTTTCTTTTTTAACTTCTTCTAGTTTATTTTTTGTATAAATAGAGGAACTAATTGTAATTTTCAAATTGATTAAATGAGTAAAGATTGATTTTCCTCTTGTCCTAATTTCTTCTTTTCTTTGGGCCCCCATTTCTTTTCTTAATCTTTTCTTGTTCGCTAACAAATTATACGCTCTTACGTCAGTATTGTGTCCCCAGTCGTAATCACACCTGTGGTCGATAAACATAAAACTGATAGAGTTGGAGAAATATTATTTTGTAGTTCCATGACTCACTTTCATCAGCCCGTGTATTTTTGCCGCATTAGTTTGAGGTGCCTTTTCTCATCAAATTCAAAATTCGTGAAACTTCGAATTTCTAGGAATATTATGCCAGAAAATGCTCTCTCCCTGTGATTCTACAATTTGCTGTCCCAAGTGGTCTCTTTTCTATGGAAAGTGACCTCTATATGGGAATGAAGATAAGTTATAGATTCTTCCTATCTTCTTTCATGTCGTTTTTGAGAATGAGAAAATGTATGCCTTCTGTCAACCATATTGCTGATCTCTGGATGCTTTACTTTGTTTCCTTCTTGATGCTTTAGTGTTGTACCTTCAGCCTTAATTTTGTCTCCCGGACTGATATTTTGTGCAATTATATGACAGGTAGATCCTCCACCTGCAAAATGTAGTTACGGAGCCTGGAGGAAGGTTTGTTGCTTCATTTTGATAAATTGGAAAAAGAAAATTCTTCTTGTTCTTGATCTCATAATAAATATTTCTTTTATGATTTTACATATTTTATTTGTCTACAATAATACTATTTTCAATATATAAAGTACTATGACATTATGTAGAGGGATGAAATAGATAATTTCTGTGGGGAAAATCTAAAGTTCATTGTTAAGAATATAGCACGAATTATAGAACAGTAAAGATGCAATTCCTTGGAAGATTAAGTTACAATCGCGAGTTGCTACACAGGGAGCAGTAAAAATTTTCCCCTTCTCTTTATTGTTGATCAAACCAACTTGTCCATTGGTGTTCATGGAAGTTCCCATATTAGAGTCCATCTTATTTTCAACACCAGTAATCGTAGAAAGCTATTTTTGTCTATAAATAATCTTCAGTTCTTCACTAATTTGAATTATTATTTCCACTGAACTTAGCAGCTGCCGCATTTTACATTTTTCTTGCAGCTGCGTAATCCTAACGATTTGGGTTTTGTTGGTTATACGTACAAAAATTTCGAAGCTGTAAAAGGATCGAGCAAGTCTTTTCGTAAGTTGTTTCCATTTATGTCCAATTACTACATTTTACTTGTATCTCAATTATTGACGTGACGCCCTCTATTATATTCGTAACTTTCTTGAGGTCTTGACATGGATAATTTGGATGCTATATGCAATGTCTTAAGAGTATTGCTAGAGAATAATTTATCGCTGTTTTTAATTATCAACTAGTATTGATTGTGTGATTGAATGCATTATTATTTCCCTGCTCTATCCTTCTCGCTGCTTGCACCTATATACACAGGAAAGGGGAAAGCCTCAACCGACTTTGCCCTCCTGCAAAAATGGTCAGAAAATCCGACTGGCGACTGCGTGGTTAGTGAATTTTACGAAATCCCCAATTGCAAAGACCTCTCTTTGTATCGACTGCGAAGGACGTCCGGGATGCCGTTCGAGAAATGTATTCCGACTCAGAGGATTCATCCAGAATTTATGAAATCAAAACCAAGTTATGACGGACGAAACAAGGTGAAAGAGAAGTTACTGACTACTACCTTGAAATGAGGAGTCTCTAGCAAGAGCTTGATCTGAACTTCGAAGAAGAATGGAGTGCTCCGACAAAGACGTTCGGTACAGGAAGAAGCTAGAAAATTAAAGGGTTTATGAGTTTCTGGATGGACTCAATAACGACCTTGATAATGCTGAAAAGGATCCTTGGTCGACATTCTCTGCCGTCGACGTGTGAGGTGTTCGTGGAAGGAAGGGTTGACCGGTGATGTTGAAGGAGAAGATGTTTAGGCCGAAGGATGCTTCAGCAATTTTGTCTAAAGGATTTGGGCCTAATGGGTCAGCCCAATTTCATAAATTTGCCACTCACAGAATGGACCAGCTTCATGGATCTGCTACAATTGGGCCTTAATGGGTCTGCTCGAGTATCTAGGGGACCATTAGCAAATGGGCCCGACCCAAAACGACGGAGATGACGTCCATGGTGTGACCACTGTCGGTATAAAAAAGATACTTGTTAAGATATTTACCGAAAAGTCGAAAACCAACTAATTGGAAACCAAGACAAAACATAAAAAATTAATGCTATCAAGCATCAATTGATTCTACCGATATAAAAAATAATCCCACTTTTGACGGGCGATCAATCCTGAACAATTGAAACAACTCTACAAAATGTTCTCTAGTCTCCAAACTTCTGTCCTATCAAGTTTATTAGCTCACAAAAGTTATTTTTTCATAGCATTAAATACCATGAACAATCCAAAGCTCCATAGATTATTGACTTCAGTGCATTTGACCACATAACGGACTCTTACCACATTTTCTCATCATATTTACCCTGTGTCGACAATATTAAAATTGCAGATGACTCACTCTCAACTATTGTGGAAAAATAGAGTATTCGAATTTCTCATTATATCATTAGAATTCGTTCTTCATGTTTCAAACATATCTTGCAATTTATTGTTGATTAGCCAGTTAATAAAAAGTTCCAATTGCTCTAGTAAATTCCTTCTATCTCATTGTGTTTTTAGGATTCATCATTGGGGAAAACGATTGATAGTGTTAAAGAATGTGAGAAACTCTACTACTTTGAAGAGGTAGATGTGAGTAAACAATATCAAATTGCAAATTGTGATTCTGCATTTGTTCCCAAGGATAGTGAAATTATATTATGTCATTTTATAATGGGTCATCCTAACTCCTAGTATCTAAAACGCATATTTCCCTCCATTTTTCGAATAACATGACTATTGATCTTTAATGTGAAATTTGCGTGTTGGCGAAACATCAAATGTTCCCCATTCTCAAAATCCATCCAAACTGTTCACTATAATCTACCGCGATCCATGGACTTCACAAACTCTTAACTGCACATGAAAAAATTGGATTGTGACATTTATTGATGACAATACTCGCATTTGTTAGGTTTATCTACTGAAAGGAAAAATCAAAGTCCGCTCTATATTCATGAGTTTCCACTCTATGCTACAAACACAATTCCAAACTAATATTCAAATTTCCCTCACAGATAACGACACAGAATACTTCAATACCAGTCTAAGATATAACCCAAAAACATGGAATAGTTTACGAATGCTCCTATGTCGATACCCTCAACAAGATAAAAATAGACACATTCTTGAAGTTGCTCTTGCCTTGATGGTCACCAAAAGTATGCCCAAACTTTTGTAGGGAGATACCATCTTAACATTAGCATACCTCATGAATAGGATGCCTAACCATATTCTTTCATTTGAATCACCTCATCAAAAATTTCAGAATTACTTCCCTAATTCCCACCTTGATTCTAACCTACCTCTCAGAGTTTTGGGATGTACTGTTTTTTTGTTCACGTACATCCTCATCGTTGAAGTAAACTCGATCAACTCAAAATGGCTAAAAGCTCTATGACCCGTCCATAAGAAAGCTATTTGTTCTTGATGTTACATTTTTTTTTGAAAAGACACCTTATTTCAAAAAACCCTCTCTTTAAGGGGGAGAACGCAAGCGAAGATCTATTATTGAATTTCGATCTCAATCTTTCTTCTTCTCACCTCGACCTCTTTTGTTTTGAACTTGTCACACCATCTATTGAGTCACACCAAATAACATGCCATTTTCATAAGGGAATTCAAAATTAGGAGGAGATGTAGAAAAACAAAATGACAAGGAGATATTGGTTTGCTCAAGGAAACCAAAATCAAAGCACAAGTAGAATCTCATACCTGAAGAGCCAAGAGAGTCGGAACTGATGATAACTCCATATCCTTGTGAGGATACCTCTGGTTGTTTTCTATCTATCACTTTCAAACAACGAACTTGGCCATTTATTCTCCACCCTATCTCAAAATTTGTATCTTGTAATGTACTGTCTACAAAATTTCGTGCCTTTTCCTCTACCATTGATAGCACAGAAATCCCAAGGAACATTTAAGAAGCTTTAGAAGTTCCAAATTGGAGAGAGGCATTGATGGAAGAAATGCGAGCACTAGAAAAGAATGAAACTTAGGTTGGACCAGTTGGTTGCAAATAGATTTTTAATGTGAAGTCTAAAGCCCATGGGACAATCAAACGTATAAAGGTTTTCTTCTTACTAAAGGATATACATAGACCTACGACATTGACTACAAAAAACATTCGCACCCCTGGCAAAGTTAAATATAGTTCGGGTTCTCTTATCTCTTGCAGCTAACTTGGATTGGTCTCTTCAACAACTTGACATTAAATATGCATTCGTGAATGAGAATTAGATGAGGAACCCTTCATGATGTTACCAGTAGGTTTCTGTAGAAGAAATGAAGAAAACAAGGTCTGTAAATTAAAAAAATCTCTATACGGCCTCAAACAGTTATGAAGAGCATAGTTCGATAGATTTGTAAAGGTGTTGAAATGTTAATATATCGACAAGGACAATCAGATCATACTACGTTCTTCCAAATATTTAAAGATGGGAAAATAGAATTTTAATTGTATATGCCAATGATATAGTCATAACCGGAGACAATATAGTTGAAATGGAAAGATTAAAGACAAGCTTAGCTGCAGAGTTCGAAGTAAAAGATTTGGGACAAATGATGTACTTATTGGGAATAGAAGTCTCTAGATTTTAAAAAAGAAGAAGGAATAAGTGTTTTTAAATGAAAATATATGCTTGACCTCTTGATCGAAATTGATATGCTCGGATGCAAACAAAGCAATACAACTATGGATGTAAGAAGGAAAATAGAGGACGCTGTGAAACTAATTGAAAAGGACCAATCAAAGACTTGTAGGTAAGTTGATCTACCTATCACATACTGTACCAGGCGTTGCATTTGTAGTTAATATGGTACGTCAACATATGCATTATCCAAAGGAAGTACACCTAGAAGTAGTATACAGAATCCTCAGATACCTTAAAGGCTCCACTGGAAAGGGACTCTTCTTCAAGAAAAGTGGAAAGTAGGAAGTAGAAGTATTCACTGATGCTGATTGGCAAGATCAATAGAAGATAGGAGATCAACTACTAGGTATTGTACCTTTGTATGGAAAAATTTGGTAACTTGAAAAAGTAAGAAACAAAATGTATGGGCCAGAAGTAGTGTTGAGCCTAGGTTAGAGCAGTTTCACAAGGATAAGTGAATGACTATGGTTAAAGAAACTTTTGGAAGAACTACGGGCTATAGTAAAATTCCAAATCGAACCTATTGTGATAACAAAGCAGCGATCAACATTTTTCTTAACCCAGTTCAATATGATCTTACAAAACATGTAGAACTGGACAAACATTTTATCAAATAAAAAGTTGAAAATGGAATTGTATGCATGACATATGCCCCTACAACGGAGCAAATTGCAAATATCTTCACCAATGGATTACCGTAGCAAAATTTCGATGATCTCATTTGCAAGTCTGATATGGTTAATATCTATGATCTAACTTGATAGTGAGTGTAAAAATCCCAAGAATCGTGGGATTAAATTACGAGATGTTGGATTGTGTATACCTTATTTGATTTATCTTAAGTTAGGCATATTTCTTTTTCCATTTTTAGGAGAGAATATTTTTATTTTATACCATACCATTATATTATAAATAGGTCCCTATAGCATTGTACAAATCATCCATCAATAAATAGAAAACTTCTTCAACTATTCTATTTACGCTCCTCCCTGTATTTTGTTACGAGACTATGATTTCTTTAAACTTGGCACCCTCGAGTCTCCTCTCTTTTCTTTCTTTGACTAGTTTCTTCTTATAGTGCCAAAACTTTAAAAGGAACATGCTCCCCTTGAGCGGGACATGATTTGGTTCTGGGGCCTATTAAAGGAGCTCTGTAAACTTAAGATCCAAACTTACTAAATTATTAACAAAGGTTGCAATCAATTTTTAGACACTCATAAAAGAAACATTTGCTTTCTCATCTTATGCATTGTGTCAGAGAATCAACCTGTGAGAGTGTCAAGCACTCAGTTTTATAGTTGGAGAACTTTCTCCATAAAACAATATTTTTGGACGTAGTAAGATTTCCTTAGAGATAGAAATCTTTCTCCATTACATAGTATCATATGATTATATTTGAACCTAGATCACCTTCTCTTTAAGGACCAATTTCAAATTACTATTAAAACTTGGAGCAATTCCCGTCGGTAACTCGTGCGTGGACATGCGATATTGGCAGTTAAATTTAAGTTTCTTTGGTCTGGCTTCCAATCTCCCAAGATCTTGTTCATTCTTTTTTCTTGAGGATTGAAGCTTAGCTGTAATATTTTTATGGACTATTACAGAGAAATGCATTAACATCTACAGTATTAATATTTCTTCCCGAGTGTCTTTACATGTAAGATTGTTTATAACTATCTAGAGAAACCGTAGATTGTAATTTGCCTTGATGTTTCTTCTGCTACGGAGTTTAAGCGTTTTCTCAGCATGCATGGACATTTCATTGAATATTAACCCAGTTTTTGAATTTCAACTGTGACAGAAGATTATTGGAACTAAATCCTGTTACTTGAAAATTGTGCTTCACCATCCACAATGAAAAATAATACAGACAAAACAAATAAGTATGTCATTAAAAACTATGATGCTCAGACTCAGGTACGGGTACCGGGTATATGTATGTATCTAAATGTCAGATCTTTCATTCTCTAAAATGTATGATATGAGAATATGACTAAAAGGAGTCCAAATTTCGGACACGGTATGTGGGTACATCTTTCAAACTTAATTTTTTTTTTACTAACCCAAGATTTAATTTTGAATATGCCAAAATTAATTATTCACAAAGAAGGATTTATTTTACAATTAAAAATATTTAAGGGGATAAGACGAATAAAATAGAATTTTGGGGTTTAGTTTTCAATTATGAGAAATTAATTACTATAGTTGCTGCACATCGCTGTACCTGGTTGAAAAGCGCTATGTCCACCTCATATTCCATACCCGTACCCGTAGCCATGTTGACACGGGTGTGCAGTCCATGAAGGGGAGTTTGAGCATCACAGATTGAAGGAGTAAGTGACGTAGGATGCAATAAAATCAAATAGTAGAATTATAGGAGAAGGCGAAAGGAGTGACAAAGAGAAAGGAGAGGAAAAGAGAAGATGGGGAGATAGAAAGGGAAAAAGAATTAGACAGATGGAAGAGAAATTGGGGAAGAAAATATTAGTTTATTTCATTATCAAAGTTGTATCTATCACAATATATAAGTCTCCCTTATATAGGGTTTCAAAAAATCTATTTTAAAAAGGAAATATTTCATCAAATCTTAGAGAATCTAGTAAACAAACATAGTAAAATTCTAGGAAATCTGGTAAAAAAATCCTAATAACTTTTCCCAAAATAAGAATCTAAACATGGAAAATAATCATATAACAATGTAGTAGGATTCATCGTTTCTCCCTAACTGAAGGAACTCGACTCCGACTCTTCCTGACCAAATAATGAAATCACTCATATGACGTCAAATTCTTCTTTTGCAAGTTGACTTTCTTCTTCTCATAAGTAGTGGTTGGGGAGATTTTTTTGGGAAAAGTTGAAGCTGGCTAAGGATGGGATTATATGAATTTTGAATTTGAACACGAAATTTGTTTGGCCGAAGGAAAACGACTTGCTTTGATACCAAATTGACGTAAGATACAATAAAACCAAATAGTTGAATTATAGGAGAATGGGAAAAGAGGAGAGGAGAAGAGAAAGGAGGAGGAAAAGAGAAGAAGAGGGTGAGATAGACAAGAAAGAAGAATTAGACACACGGAAAAGAAATTGGTATAGAAATATCAATTTATTTCATTATCAAAGTAGTATCTATTACAAATTTACAGTGTATAAAGTGCCCTTTATATAGGGTTTCAAAATATCTATTATAAATATGAAGTATCTAATCAAATCTTAATGAATCTAGTAAATAAACATAATAAAATCCTAGGAAATCTAGTAAATAAACCCTAATAACTTTTCCCAAAATGAGAATCTTAACATGAAAAATAATCATATAATAATCTAATAGGATTTTCATTCATAAGTCACACCCTTATGTTACAAATCTTAGATGAGCCATTTTGTCTCCTGCACAGGACTAAGTAAATTGTCATAAAGTAAAGCTAAGATATATAGGAACTATCCGTCTATTCCATCTAAATGAGTAAAGGATGCTGTAATTTATTCACATTTTATATTTCATCACATATTACTCTGTGTGCCTCTGAACAATGCAATTAAATGAGTATTCTGATAAAAAAGTTTGGCCAATGCAGACAAGAAATGGGGCGCATCACCTGATCGTCTGTCAACTGATTCTACCATGAGTTAGATTCTAATCCAATATTTACATGTTAAGTATTTTCTTTCCCAGTTGGAATAAAAAGACTCGGTTTCCCTAATTGTGAAAATATGTTGTAGGTGATTCTGGAGTAGAATACTCTTTAAAGTACTCAACCCATGAAGGAGAAGTTCTTAAGCGCACAACATCAGCAGATACTCTACCATACTGATGAATTGTAACAGATAGAATCCATTCCGTGAAGATGGTAGCTTTCAGCTTATTTTTCGTCGAGCTTTTTAGTAGGTCTGTATCACTGCTGAAGTTAAGGATCATCTATTCTGGGAAGTTTCCTAATGTATAGTATATAGAGGAATTCACAGTACCTTTTTATAATTTAGTTAGGATCCCCTAATTACCCGTGTTGGTAGGTCCAGAGATGAACTCACTAGTCGATTTTCTGCCCTTTCCCTAGTAGGTTCCTTGAACTTCAGTACAATTATACTGAAACAATAGTAATAGACCTTCTCTACTTTGCTTCAATGGACTTCTTTAAATGGTCAATAGCATGTTTGGCTTTGCTTAAAAGTCAAAACAAGAAGCTTCTTTTAGCTTTTTCTCCCGCTTGGTCATACTGTGGAAAAAAGAAAAATGGAAAGAGACTTCTTTTCATCTTTTAAGTAGAGCCAAACATGGTTTAACTCTGGTGATGCCCTTCTGCTCTAAATGGTCCACTGTATATTATCTTGCTGATCATGTTCTGCTTGGCTTATCAACCAATTCTTGAAGTGTGCACTATGTTTTGATCAGTCAGATTGTAGGAGTATATTTGATTATCAATAAAATGTCTAATACTATGTGCCTAACATGCATTACAAGTTTTATAGTACTGAGATAATTTTGCTTTTGAACTCGGTTAAGAAGCTTATTATGTTTTGCGGGAAAAATTGATGTCCAACATAATAAACTAACATATTCAAAAAATTGTTGGAGATCACTGTAGCTAATAACTATGAACGAGAGGGTTTCAGTCAAGGTTTGGTTAATGTTGGTAGGAATCTTTCCCAAAGGGAATTAATTTTAGTCTTGATGTAAACTTGCCTCGACCATGTAGCGGAGACTCCAACGAATTTGATGATACCCACTACATTGATCAAATCTTTGTGTTTTTGCAGTTGCAAGATGTAACCAATAAAGTTTATTGTCTTAATTTGGTTGATATTCAATAACCACAACAATATTCACTGCACCAAAAAAGGGCTTTTGCAGTGGCCAAATAACGCTGCAAAAAACCTTTTGCAGTGTTTTTCCAAGTGTTGCGAAGGTTGGTGTTGTCGTTGAGGGAAGATTTTTTGTAGCGTTTTTTAAACGTTGCGGTAGATTTTTTTATTTTTTATTTTTTTTATTACAGTTATGGTAATTGAGTAATTTACACACAAAATTAAAAATAACACTTTGTGACATTTTGGAATTGCATAAAAA
>CAIGRF010152438.1:13668-30848 GCA_903798235.1 Fraxinus ornus
TTTTACGCAATAAGTGTCAAACGTAGGGACGTTTTGTGCTATTGAGCAAATACAAATATGTTTGAAACGTAGGGACGTTTTCCGCATTAAGTGTCAAACGCAGGGACATTTTGTGCTTAAACCTTTTAATAAGACTTTTGGACTCACTTGCACTTTTTTAAAAGTTTGGGAGCGTAATTACAATTTATTTTTTTATTTTTCTTTTCATTTTATTTAAATTTGAGGGTATATTGGTCATTTTACATTGAAAAATAGTGAAAATGACGTTTTCCACACTGAAACGTTGAAATAGGTGCGAAAATGCAAAAAAATGAAACGTTGGGACGTTTTGAACACGAACTGTCAAACGTAGGGACGTTTTGTGCTAATAAGCCATTGTAAATTTATTGGGGGTGTAATTATTGAAATTATATTTTAATTGTGGTGTGATTATAATGTGGTGTAGTAATTAAATTTTGTAGTGGTAATATAATTACTCTAATTTAATTTGATAATATTATTATTTAAAACTAAAACAAAATAAAAACCCGACTTTAACGTTTTGAAAATTAATTTTTGAGATTTGATTTGTTTATATTAAATATATGAGATATGATTTTTTCCATTTTACTAATTTCCTCAAAAATTGGCCTTTATTTATTTGGAAAAATCTATTTGTACCAAATTTTTGACATAATTTTTTACCTATTCGACACGTGACGACCCCCAATTGGGAGGGTGACTGGAAATTTGATACTCGTAGCACTACCCTTATTTATTTATGGGGCCTTACACTGAACAACCTCAACTAACATTGAACAACCTCAACTCTTGGAAACAATAAGAATTCATTCATTTATGCCTATCAATAAAAAACCTTATCAAACAACGACAGCTGTGTTTGGAGACAAGAACATGGGACCCTCACCTCCGCCCTGTGAGAACGTTTCTACGAAACACCCAGAAATACGGTATAATCAAACGCCTTCTCTGAAATGCCTTTTCCTCCATCATTCTATCAAATCTCAAAAAGTAATTTTTTGTTCACTCGCAAAAGCTCTTTCGATTTTTCTGGCAAACTATCTTGACATTAGTTTTTATGGGTCGTGGTTACCTACATATGTTTTATGGTTTGTTTATGATTATAGAATCTCTTGTGTTAATCAATTTGTTTTTGAATGGTGAATTTGATGTTATTATTGTTCTTCTAGGATCATTTTCTGGAGTAATACCTATTAAAACACATTATTCTTTTTATATTTTTTATTTTATAAGGTGAAGGCTTTGTAAGAAATTAATGAGCATATCCTTTAAAAAAAATAAAAATCTAATGCAAAATTAAAATAGTTGGTGGATAGAATGAGCAATGATTTTGAATGCTGGTTGTTTTGAGTTCTTTGCCTTGAATTTATAAAGATTAATCTCCTTTAACAGTATCAGCTGCCGCCTGCTGATTACCTGCTGGCTAATTTTTTTTTTTTTGGAAAAATGTATGAACACGGTTATGTCACCATAATCTGCGCATCCAAAAGACGGCTGTTCAGCATTCATATAAGCCAATTTAATTGACCTTGAATGTGGTTGCTTACAATGTGAATACATACAAACTGTGCAAGCATTTTTCACGCGGGTTTACCCTCTCTCAAAACACGGGCTCACAGTTTTCATAAACAAATTTGCACACAGTTTTTTCTAATTAATTTTGGGGGATTGCAATTCATATAAAGTATATAGGAACAGAGCTCAACCAGGTCTAAATCTTAAGTTACGTTATCTATTTTCATTGCCAGGATCGGCTTTCAGTGCCTAGTACCGTTGATTCTGGCACTATTACTGTCTGAATGTGTGGGCTCTGTCATAGTTGCGACCAAATACAAGTAAAGAAATACATTTCTTGGATCTGAAGAAGAATAGGATCTTCTGTTATTGCAAGAACATTTGAAGTTTTTTGCACTGTTCCGGACTAAAATAATTAATATACACGGAGATGTGGTCTTTGTGTCTTCTTGCAAACAAATTTTTGAAACCGGATGAAGGAAATAATGAAGGATCAGCTGAAAATCATCTGAAAATCGATGAACCCTACCAAATCAAACAGTCATCGAGTAATGATGAAAGCTATGGTGCAATTTTTTCCTATTTCATTGAAGTAAGTCTCATTGTTATACCAATAGCCTTCCATTTCAACATTATTTTCACCAGGTGCTGCTGAACTCACGTACAGATACACTACTTGAAGTATTACCTTGGATTTAGTTGTATATACTTTGATTCTTTCTGAATCAGTTGAAGTATACTTATGATTCTAGGTGCCTCATATAAACCAACTACGCTCGTGGGACTGTGGCCTTGCTTGTGTTCTAATGGTTTTGAGAACTCTTGGCATCTGTGACTGCAATATTCAGGAACTGGGGGAGCTGTGCTCCACGACAAGGTACTTTATTCCTCTGGAACCTCTAATTATGCTAATTTCTACGTAAAAGCTCCCTTGTTCTGTTTTACAGAGAGCGGATTCTATCTTTCTTTGCCTTATTCCTTCTTTCTTTCATCTTCAAAATTTTCAATGGGGAAACCGTGTAATATTGAAGAAATTCCGAGGCATGAGCATGACATTGTGGAAGTTTTCATACAGCAAGAAGTTTGTTTTTTAATATCCCATTATATGGCAGATGGTTTATAAGAAACTTCAATAATATAAGCTTTTTTTAGGTACTCTTGTTAAGATTGAGTGCTTGGACAAATTTTGTAATATAAATCTAAAGCACGTGATCAATAATGACATGAAGCTCCTAGTTACATGCATCTGGTTTTCTTGCTTAAAAAGTTAAATCACGATAAACAAAGAATAATCAGTAACATATTTACTTAGATATGTTTTTGGGAATCCAAGCAATGTTGCTCTGGTTTTGAAATCTAAACATAGTGACAGGGAATCATTATTTTTAGTTTGGAGAATATTTAAAGAATACACTCTAGAAATTTTTCCTTGTTGATCTGTGTCTATCACCATGGGATTCAGTTGAAACCTTAAGGGAGTTTGATAATTACTCCTTTTCTTGGTGGTATGATTTTGAAAATTTGTCAATTTCCTTTTAATTTTTTAAAATGCATATGCTACACTTTAACAAGTAACGGAAGAAAGTTTGTCTTGAAAGATTTTATCTAGTTTCTCCTGAACATAGCATGTCCGATTCAGGATCCCTTGGAATCTTTTTTGTTCAATTTTCTGAAACCAGGAACTTCCTCTCCAGCATAATGTGCAAATCAATGCAAATATTGCATGCAAAAACTCATAGGCCTGAGCTCTTTTGACCCCTCAGTTTAAATCTTCATATATGGAAAAATGCTCTTATTAATGTAATAGCAAAATAATATTAATAAGAATAAAGAAGTTTGTACGTGTGGCTACTGTTTCATGCATGTAAATGATAGGTGTTTTGCCTTTTCCTTAACTCTATTGTGGTAATTTGTCTACCGAAAATGGCAGCAAGCTTATCTTTTACAAGCTACTAGTAAGCTGCATGCGAGTTTTCTGTAGCTCTAATGATGGTGTCTCGAAGTGATGCAAAACGTTTGCTGATGTGAAACATTTTTCTGACAGCCTTTTTCATGCTTTTTATGTTGCAGTATTTGGACGGTTGATTTAGCCTATTTGCTGCAGAAATTTTCTGTAAAATTTTCCTACTGTACAGTAACTTTAGGAGCCAACCCAAATTTTTATGTGGAGACATTTTACAAGGTGAGATCCTGTTTCATCAATCGTCTAATTTATCTGTTTGCTTTGTGAGTGATGTTTTTCTTTATAATGCACTTAACATTCGACCATCTCGGTGCCGTATCAACTCCTTGGATGACATTGTACTTCTAATCTTAAAGCCTGGAGCCCATTCTGTATTCAATTTTTTATTTGGCATCCTGACGTGCTTGGTTTACCAGTAGTTGCCTAAATGTTGCAGATGTTAGATAAATGGTGCCATATGGGAACAACAAATAGGAAATTTTAGAAGGAAGTATGCTGGTTTATAGAATATTTTTCAATGAATAACACCACATGGATAAATTAATCCACTGCAAGGAGTTGGCATTTCAGTATTGAAGAGTTGATTTTGATTTATATGTTCTCTGCACATCATTTTATAAATTTTTTTTTTCGTTTCAATTCTTTCATGTCCTTTCTGTGAAATCAAGCTTTGTAAATGGTCGCGATCCTTTATTTTTGAGTTGTTTTTACTAGAAATTTGCACTCTTCTTTCACCAGTTATCTTATTTATCTGGCGACTTTTAATACCAAATGTATCATATTGCAGGACCAATTGCCTAATGATGTAATTCGAGTAAATATGTTATTTCAAGAAGCTCCAGAAGCTGGAATCAATATAGAGGTAATCTACGTACTATGGTTGGCCCTTGATTCTTTATCATGTGAGTTCTCTTACGCGGTTGCAGCCACCGGTATAGGCTATGTTGTTGCATGCCACTGCATGTGAACAAGGACTTTTAAGCGATCTTCTCTAGGTTAACATTGAAAAACTGTAACTACAGTAACTATGTAAGCATGAATGTTAAATACTTTTTGTTTATAAATAAAATTCTATAGTAGCAAACTTTTCTCCCATCTTGTCAATAAGACCTATTCAGTCGTGAAAGAATACTTCAAGCATTTAAAATGACCTTATGGCATTCGAAAGAAGTTCCCTTGATAAAATGTAAAGGTCAATAACAGGAGAGACCCATGTGTTTGGGAGATTCTAGTGTGGAATTTAGTTTACCAAGGATTAGTTTCTGACATCGTATAAAATTTATCATCTAGTAGTCACTGAGGTAAACGTTGAATCCTGTTTGCCATGTAAATTAATATTAAATTTTTCTGGTAAAACCGTGAATCACTTGGAACGGAAGCTGGCAAGAGGGTAATTAAGAATTGACTGCACAGGGCATTCGGAATCTTGAGGAATCTGGTATTAGTTATAACATCAATCTTGACTTTCAGTTGGTCAACAAGTGAAATTGTGATCCTGCATATTAAGTATAATTTCTTGTGTTTTATTTTTATTTAAATTGTTAAATATGCAATGTTTATGAAATTAATCGCCCCAAACCTCCTTTTCAACTTGTTGCCAAATTCATAATGTTGTCAATATGCTGCTTGGTGTGAAATTATTCTTTTTCATAACGAGTTTCGTAATCAACAGAATTGGTCTGCGTCTTACAATTAACTTTTGAGACAACACGTGATTTGTGCTTATTTTTGTGTAATGGATGATTGTCTCCATAAGTAGCAACGTAACATGAGCTCATTTTCTATTTATGTCAATAATATGTTCAATATCCTACCTCTCGCTAATCCTTTTTGTCCATTTTATATCAAAGACAAACTTTTGAGTCCTCTTATGCTTAAATTTAAACTTGGAAATTGTGATTGAAATATATTTTTTACATAGGATCACTTATCTACTTCCACGTGCAAATGGCCATTGTTCTACATTTTATATGCTAACTAATTAAGTGGTTTTTCATTAACATTGTAGATTTTGAACCTAACATGAGTATATCTTGTACATAAATCCCATTAAATGAACCACGCTAGTACTAGTTAACAGAGTAACTAATAATGCCTTCTGTCATACCAATTTTTTGAGTAATCCTGCGAGCATATTCACTTTTTCAGTGTTACTACTTAAAGTTTTACTTATTGTCAGATACATGTACTCCATTTTTATAGTGTCCTAATATTACTCTATTATTTACATAGACAATGCATCCACATATCTGTATGAAAGTTAAAAACGAGACCCATTTTGATCATGTATGCTGGTTCTAAATGTCGTCAATTGACACGTTTGACATTTAGATTCACATGTACATGATCCTAATAAAGCAGTGTATCTGTCCTTATGTTAATAGAAAATGCATCAAATTTACTTCTACACCTTTGAGAGCCTTTTCTCTATTTGATTGCCGGTTTTTGGTTATATTAAAACACTTTGTATCTTAAGAAACTTTTATAATCGTTTTTCCTTCTCCTTTAAATGCTTCCATAATATATTAATTAGATATATTTTCTGCCAGGAGTGGCCAATTATTCCCCTCTCGTGGTTGAACTCCTAAATATTATTTTATGCATAAAGATTTGGGCGGTTTGAACTAAAGCTTTCACTTAATCCCTCATTCATTTTGTTAAATTATATCTTTACTGTCTCAACTAAGGCACAATTTCTCTTCTTTACAGCGTAGATCTATTAGTGCAGACGAAATTTCTGAGCTTATCTTATCTGGAAAATATATTGCCATTGCTTTAGTTGACCAGTACAAACTAAGGTGTGTTTATTTTATCTGTTTTCCAATTAGAGTGGCCTTTTTATTTCTAATTTATTATTTTTTGTTGAAATATGTGCAATCTTCATTCATGGATTCCATATTCATTAGTTTGCACGAATATCTTAACAAAGCTCATCAATATTAAATGCACCATTGTGTGCCCTATTAGGGTTTATAAATTTAACTGTTCCCAATTTTCATTGATCGCAGTCGTTCTTGGCTAGAGGATGTTTACATCTCTGACTTCTACAGTGGCAGCCCTGGCTACATCGGTGAGGAATGAAGTTTTTTTGTATGGTTTTGCTCTTGAATCAAATAGCAACTTGATGGTGCGATATCCATTGTCTGTGTCCGTGTTCTTGTTATCTCCGGGATGTTGTGTCATTATTGGGTTAAATTTCCTAGTGCCATTTTATCTTACCCTAACTTGGACTATTGCCATCTCAGGTCATTATGTCATTATATGTGGTTATGATGCCGTTACAAATGAGTTTGAGATCCGAGATCCCGCCAGTTCAAGGTTCTATATGATACCGTCATTTGCTTCACAAATTTGAAAATAAATGCTCATATACGTTACAAAGCCTGCCATTCATATCGAAGTGCATGTGTAATCAAAATTTTCTTTGGAAGAGTGGAACAATTCCCATTTTATTTGCTTGTATGGTCGAATAAATAAGCCTTGAAACATGGCCAGTTCCTAATGGAATATCATCTCCGCTGGACCTATGGTTATTTTTGAGTCAACTTGTTTCACAAGTCTTTACGATGTCTGTATATACACGTGTTGACACTCAATTAACCCTAGAAGTCTTGCAGGAAATTTGAGAGGGTCACATCGTCGTGTTTAGAAGAATCCCGTAGATCCTTTGGTACTGATGAGGATATTCTTCTGGTAATTTTTCAATACGTATGGCTCCTTTTTTTTTTTTTGCAATGACACCAAGAAGAATGATACCTATCTCAATTAATTAGCTGTTGGTTGAGTTATTTGCCTGCTAATATGTATTAGTTGTTTAGACATTCGTGTTGTTAATTAACTTACTGCAGTCTGATTACTCGTGGTCAAAATCATTCTTCACGATTACGTGTGCTTAAATATAAAACAAAGTTGCAGTGAAATAAGTCAAAATGATAGCCTATCTAACAGTTGGTGTAAATGGAAACCTAAAAACACATCTTATTAACGAAATTTGCCGCAAAAATTTCATAAATGATGTCTTTATGGAGTTTATGCTGCTTTGAGCTTAGCTATGAGAATAATTTGCTAATGGGAAAACGATGGATTTGGCAATCCCGATACCTTGGCAAAAGACACTGTCTAAATATTGTCAGCGGCATAGGGGAGAAAATAATTCATTTTTCTGTAGGAGTCTTCACATGCATACTTACAAAATAATGAAGAAGATATCGGTCAACGACTGCGTTCTTGCACATTAATACATGTTATTCTGGGGGTGTCAAAGCCAGAGATGGTCATGTGGCACTAGCACTAGACTTGCCACTTATGCTGCAATGAAAAATGGTGCCACCGAGTTGCTGTTGGTTTTTATGAATGGACTCTCGTAGTGACAAGTTTTCTGTAATTGAAAACTAGTTGCCTCTAGTCTTCATATTATGAGTCCTATTTCTTTGTCACTAGCAGATTTCCATTGGATGGCAACAATAGTTGAGCCACTGAACAACTCAAGCGAACTCGTTCTTCTCCCACCTTAGCATGTAGTTCTTGGCTTTCAGCACAAATGCGGCACATGGGGGATAGCTTATTTCGTTTGACATATTCATGCAATTGAACTAACCAATAATAGTAACATATGATGCATGTCCCAGGTAAATTGGTTCAATGAGCATCTACCCACGTAGAAACATCTAATAGGATTAGAGTATTGGACTAAAATCTGTAGCGCTAAATGGCCGTGTAATGAAAGTGTTGGAGGTATTTAGAGGAGGTTTCTACTATTGCTTAGGATGCAGGTTCCATCTAAACTCTCCCCTTCACTGAACTTGAAAGGGACAACATGTGACACTTTGTAGCTGTGCGGCTGGCCTCTGTCCCATCAATAGCTCAAATTTTGCAATTACAATGGTGCTTCAAGTTGTCCATTGAGAGTTTCTCGTCTCAGTGGCAAGGAAGGAAGAATTGATAATTCTCTTGTTGCAAATTTGACACCGTTGGAAAGATTGAGCTTCATTTCATTTCATCCTTTTTAGGGCACAGATTTTTAATTCCAGATTCAGTTCAAATTACATTATCAGTGCTGGCAAGGCAGCATCTATCGGGAATGGATTGAATATACTGCAGCTATAATATAAGCCAGCACTGATACACTGTGTTTGCTTAATTTTTCTTTTTGCATTTTCATGATCACCACGAGAGCATCAGATGAGCCTTTCGTGAGTGCTGATGTTGGACTGAACCTGCTTTTGCTTGAGAGCTTTTGTCCCCTTCAACATTGATCCCCAATTAACAGGCTTTCCTATTGGTTGTTCCCTTACAGTGATCTTGTCGACTTTCTCTTCCGCAGAAAGCCTAGCCTACTTTCGTAAAGTATACTCTAATTGGTAGAAGATAAGGCAGAGAAATTTAACCTTAACTTTAAATTCCAAAACACATTCTTTGGTTGAATACGAGTCTGTTTGACCACTAGCTGAATTGACCTTTCTTTCATAGCAGCGGAATGAGGTCCTTCCTCGTCTTCTGATTTTCTTGCATATTTTTGCTTGTAAACAAGAAGATTGATATTAATGGTCAGTTCCCATTGCCATCTAATTTAGAGAGTTACATGCTCCATTCGAATGATCAGTTGCAGTGTACTGTGTATATATGATTGACCTTTAATGTATATTATCATCCCTTTTGACATATATTATCATCCCTTTTGACATATATTATCGTCAATCTCCCTCTCATTTATGTTTGTTTTTTCTTGGTACTGGTAAGTGATATTTTGATGGAACGAATTCATTAACCGCAGCTGCCCTCTTCCATGAAACTGGGAAGATGGATTTTTTTGCTGAGAGTGAACCTTTAAAAGTAACGAGCCGATGGACTGATGATATTTTTGTCCTAATTGCAGATATCCCTGGAGAAAGGAGAGAATCAACAGAACACCTCAGAAGAGAGATCTTTTTGTCAATGTTAAACTTGTGTGATCAGAGAACCATTTTTACCGCATCTGTTGCACATATCTACATTTGTACATGACTGACTGTATATTATCATACGGACCTTACTACATGAACATCAATGTTGACATCAAGGGCTATATAAGACATTGTATCATTTGTCAGTTTAAAACACAATCAACTTTTTCATTCTATCATTTTCTTGCAAGTGCATTGCTTCTGGATGCCGTCTTTTGTACAACCAGCATAATTCTTACCATATATATTTGTCCAAAACAAATGTTCTCATTTACTGTAATTGGGGTATTGGACTGCAACCTATTAACTTTTTACCTCTGTTTGGACCACATTAAAATTTTCATTATCATTCTTCTACTTGTTTTCAACCACATATTCTTCAATAAAATAATATTTTTCATCACATCAATAACTTTTCCTTCTTTTCCAACTACACATTCTCCATTAATCTACTATTTCAAAATACATTCTAACAAAATAATGTGGCTCAAAAACACAAAATTTATTGTTTTCTGGAACATATTGGCGTTTAGTTCACTTGAAGGCCTGAAACTTTTTGCAACTTTACACTTTCGACCATAAATTTTCTCCGTTTCAATTCTGTGGAAAAATTCCAGTGCTAACAAGCGACTGTGTTAACTGCGGTACTTCAATTTGTGTACAGAATTAATTTATTTCTCTTTTGTCATTTCGTGATGATTTGCGACATTAAGCCCTTTTGATCCCAAAATTATAATTCATGTTATTTCTCTTCTTATCAATCACACATTCTCTAATAAAATAATATTAATTTTTAAAAAAAATTATTTTTTAACCACATATTTAAAAAAAAAAAATATTTCAATCATTAAAATTTGAAAATAATGGTACAATTGATGTCATGATATGATGTCACAATTGATGTCATTAAAATAATGGTACAATTGATGTCATAATATGAGCCAATAAGTCTTTTGGCTGGAATATTTGACATACTATGAGCATGTACTCCTTTGTGTGTATAAAAATTTACTTTATTTTTACTAACGAAACTTTTATATTTATAAGAAGTAACTGTTACTTTAATTTAAAGAAAAGTAACTTTTAATTTTGCCCTTGTTTGACATTCATTTTTTTTTTCTCATTTTCCTTCTCATTTTTTTTTTCTCATTTTTCATTTCAATCGTACATTCTATTAATAAAATAATATTACTCATAAATCCAAAAATTCTCTTTACTTTTTAACCACACATTCATTCATCAATCACTATTTCAAATCAAATTCTTCTCCCAAATGGGTGTCAGACACAACTCCAAATCGTCATAATAACATACAAGTCTGTCAATATATATTTATATTAACATATAAATACACAAGTTTGTCTCCCTATTCTACCGATTTGTTTATTAATAAACAAATTACGAGTCAATACCGAACCTCAATCGAAGGGATAGGTCCCTCAAAATACCTCGTGATGTGCCAAATTAATCGAATAAATTTGGATTTTTGCAAGTTTACCCATAGCTACTACACTTTGACCATAGTGAGTGACCCTGTTTGATCTACATTATTTTTTTCATTCTCATTCTTCTACTCATTTTCAATCATACATTCTTCAATAAAATAATATTTTTCATCACATCAATAAATTTTCCTTCTTTTTTAACAACACATTCTCCATCGATCTACTATTCTAAAATACATTCTTTCAAAATAATGTGGATCAAACACACCCTAAAATACTTATATAGCCCCCTGTTTCATCTATATTATTATTTCATTAAAATGAAAAATATGACTGTTATTTATGACATCAACATTTAAATTCAAATTTTCTATCTCTTGTGTGGATCCCAATAACGACTATATTTTTCATTCTCATTCTAATAATTTCGCTCAAACAGGGCCATAAGTAATTTTTTGGAAACTATCCAAATCATTGTAAAGGGTTATTGTCTAAGTGGAAGAAAGGATTAAAAATGTATGTGCCAATTATACTCTCAATGCCTATTTGATACATATTAAAATTTTAATTTTCTTTCTTCTAATCATTTTCAATCATACATTCTTCAATAAAATAATATTTTTCATCACATCAATAACTTTTCTTTTCTTTTTCAACCACACATTCTCCATCAATCTACCATTTCAGAATACATTCTTCCAAAATAATATAATTTTCATTTTTATTTTTCTACTTATTTTCAACCACACATTCTTCAATAAAATAATATTTTTCATCACATCAGTAACTTTTTCTTCTTTTTCAACCACACATTCTCCATCAATCTACCATTTCAGAATACATTCTTCCAAAATAATATGGCTCAAACACACCCTCAATATTATTTCGTAATGGATTTGATTGTGCTTTTAAATGATTATAAATTGTGAATCTCACGAGACATGCTGTAAAATGTATAGATAAAGAAATATATTTGAGTGACTAAAATCATAAATTAAGTTTTGCCAAACATGCACTAAAATTATTTTAAATAGTCATGATAATTTCAATATTATTTCTCATCTTTTATTCTACACCATTTCGTTTAAAAATTAACGATTTTAATAATGTGACAAACCTAATTATTAATTTTCAAATTTAGTATGTGTTTGAGCTACGTTAAAATTTTTATTTTTATTTTTCTACTCATTTTCAACACCACATTTTTCATTAAAATAATATTTTCCATCACATCAATAACTTTTACTTTTTTTTCGACCATACATTTTTCACCAATTGATTATTCTAAAATACATTCTTCTAAAATAATATGGCTAAAACACACCGCAGACCAAAAGAAATAGACTAGGAGTGTGTTTGGTGCACATTAAGATGAGAGAATGCATTTTTTTGAAGTAGTGTAATGAGAAATACGTGGAAAATGAGTAGAAAAATAAAAATAAAAATTTTAATGTAGCTCAAACACATTCTTCAACACATTCTTCATTAAAATAATATTTTTCATCACATCAATAACTTTTACTTTTTTTTCGACCATACATTTTTCACCAATTGATTATTCTAAAATACATTATTCTAAAATAATATGGCTAAAACACATCGCAGACCAAAAGAAATAGACTAGGAGTGTGTTTGGTGCACATTAAGATGAGAGAATGCATTTTTTTTTGAAGTAGTGTAATGAGAAATACGTGGTTGAAAAAGAAGGAAAAGTTATGATGTGATGAAAAATATTATTTTATTAAAAAATGTGTGATTGAAAATGAATAGAAGAATGAGAAAGAAAAAAATAACAAACAGGGGCAGGACAAATTCACATTCACGTTCCCTCCATCCCTCCCTCCCTCTCTGCAAATTCAAATCCAAAATAATATGGCTCAAACACACCCTCAATATTAAAGGTTGAACCCCAACCTTGAGTGCCCCCACCGACTCTGCCATGGACCATCGTGGAGGAGGTAAATCACAGGATGTGCCTCCCAGGAGCCAGGGTGGAGAGCTTATGGATAGGCCTGAGCTATTAACCCTATGGTAACTCCCGCTTGCAACAAAGTCAATTCCACCTTGCGTTCTGCACACTACCGCGCTGAGCCCTAACCGCCCCCCCTTTGCCACTGGGAGATTTGCCCTAGGGGAAACACACCCTCAATATTATTTCGTAATGGATTTGATTGTGCTTTTAAATGATTATAAATTGTGAATCTCACGAGACATGCTGTAAAATGTATAGATAAAGAAATATATTTGAGTGACTAAAATCATAAATTAAGTTTTGCCAAACATGCACTAGAATTATTTTAAATAGTCATGATAATTTCAATATTATTTCTCATCTTTTATTCTACACCATTTCGTTTAAAAATTAACGATTTTAATAATGTGACAAACCTAATTATTAATTTTCAAATTTAGTCCGTGTTTGAGCTACGTTAAAATTTTCATTTTTATTTTTCTACTCATTTTCAACAACACATTCTTCATTAAAATAATATTTTTCATTACATCAATAACTTTTTCTTTTTTTTCGACCATACATTTTTCACGAATTTACTATTCTAAAATACATTCTTCTAAAATAGTATGGCTAGAACACACCGCAGACCAAAAGAAATAGACTAGAGTGTGTTTGGTGTACATTAAGATGAGAAAATGCATTTTTTTGAAGTGGTGTAATGAGAAATATGTGGTTGAAAAAAAAAAGAAAAAGTTATTGATGTGATGAAAAATATTATTTTATTGAAAAATGTGATTAAAAATGAGTAGAAGAATGAGAAAAAAAAATAACGTGGGAAAAACTGGGGGTAGGACAAATTCACATTCACGTTCCCTCCCTCCCTCTCTGCAAATTCAAATCCAAAATTGATTTGATTTTTGAAATTGTTGCAGTTATAACATTCTTCTTACATCTCTTTCTTCTATCCATCCCATCCTTTTCATTTCTTCTCTCTCTTCTTTTCCTTTGGGTCTGGGTCCCTCACTCTGCCATGCCTGCAAATACTACCCACTTCACACTGTTGCACTTATTATTATATCTTCCTCAACCAGCAATCATAACTCAAAAATCTTCTATTTATAATTTTCTGTCTGTCTATCTAATTTGCTCGTAAAATCAAAAATGGCTGATGAGCCTCAAGGACCGGAGTTTTGGTTGCCGTCCGAGTTCCTCACGGATGAAGATTCTGTCATGGAGAAGGATAAATTCAACAAGAAAACTGAGTCAGTTTCCGAGTTCTGCTTCCCCACTGAATTTCCCTACGATTTTGGCAGCTATGGAGTAGGCTCTCCCGAAACAGAGAGCGATGATGAAGACTTGCTCGCCGCGATAACTCGATCCTCTTTCTACCATCGTCCCAACCCCACCACCAACCCTCAAAATCTCGAGGTGCCATTTCTTGTAATCTATCTCTATTTCTTTCTGTTAATTTTTGCATTTTCTTATGTATTTCTTGTTTGCATGTTCGCTTTTGTAGAAGGTGTGTTTGATTACCGGTTCCCCACAGTCAACGCTGACCCATGTGGGGAGCTGGTCGGGTCGTAGCAACGGTAGCCGTAATGCCCCATTACAGGTGCCGTCCCCTCCAACGACGCCGTTTGTGATTAAGAACAAGCCATGGGACCTTATTTACCAGCCCGCCGTTCAACTGCCAAAACACAAGCTTAGCGGAGGTGGCCTCGGTCAACTTCAATATCCTGCACAAAATCCAAACTCCCCTGTTTTCCACAACATCACCCCTGTAAACAATTTCTTCATATTTAATCTTATTGCATTTTCTTGCTTTATTTTTGTGCCCTAATTTTACTTTCTTTTCATATTTAACAGTTCCAGCAAGTGAGAGTGGAGCGTTTGATGGACCAACCGAATATAGGTTGTGGAATGTGGTACAGCCAGCACCAAGTGGATCAAAACAGGGGTGGGAGATTAGTAGGAGGAATGGGTCAAGCTGCATACCAGACCCGTCCTACCCAAAAGTTTAGCGGTTCGGGTACTGGGGCGGTATCTTTTGGTAGGTATGTCGGCGGAGATAGGGCTGTGCCAGGCGGCGGCGGTGTGAAAAGGGGTTGTGCTGGTACAGGGGTCTTTTTGCCTCGGAGGTACGGGAGTAATAATGACAAGAACGCGTTCCCTTCAGATTCACGCAAGAAGCTAGGTACTTTACAGCTAATCAGTCTCTTAATTTCCCCTGAATTGCTAGGAACTATTTGAATTTTGAATTTTGAATTTTTCGTATATTGGGGCATGTTATAAAATTTTGTCATTTTTGGCTCCCTCTTTTGTCTGATTTACAGTAATTAACTTCATTAATTCTGGATAAATTTGTGGTCCAAAAGTGGAAATTTCAAATTCTAATCTGAGGTAACAGGTGGGATTAATAGTTTCATGTGAGGTCTCACTGTCTCTGACCACTTGGGATATATGCTTTTATTCAGGAGACAAATTTTTCTATAATGAACGTCTCTTCTTTCATTCTAATAATTCCTTTTTTAAAGACTAATAATGGGATTTCCATATCATTTTAGCCTTTTTATCTACAATCTTGTCCGCCAAATCCTTGTGTAGAAGTCAAAAAGGAACAAATCTTGGTTGCTTTATAGATTTTTACAACGCGATTCTAAGTGGAACGAATTTTGTGTATTATTCCAAAAGTAGATTCGATTTGATGCTGAGAAATAATGTTGTATTTGACATTCTGTGAACAGTTTGTTCAACTGCTTTACTTCCTGATAGAGTTCTCCATGCCCTCAACATGAAATTTGTTGACGTGAATTCTCAGTCTTTGCCCGGGTACAACATGGGATTCATCCCGGATTATGGTATACATTGCAATTATTTATGCACTATCTTTTTACATTATCGGCGTAGTTTGTTGCTAAGATTGTTGAATTGCTGCATTGCACAGACACCTTGATGGCTCGAAGGAATGAGTTATTGGTACGACGGCAACTTGGTTTAAGTTCCTTGGCACGAAGTGCATACCCTCCTGAGGATTGGACCTTTTGAGTTTGGGCATTTTCAGTTGATTTTGGGTGGCAAGAAAAAGGCTAGTAAAGTTATTCTAGTACAAGGAAATGTGTATGTTTTATGACCTGAAGATATAGGAAATTATAGAAAAAGGCAATATAGTTAGAGTGAGGAGTGTAGGGTTGTTTTTGAGTGTAGTAAATTGTTCAATAAGTAGTGGATGTTTGGCTTAAATGTTTGAATTTGGAAAATCCACAACCCTCCTTTATGTAATTGCGCAAAAACGTTATGTTTAATGAAAAAAAAACTCTCCCCTTGTCAATTTACAAGTTGGCATTTCCTTTTATCATCTGTCTGAAATCTGAATTGATGAACAAATTATTGTGGAATCCAAAAATTAAAGGGAAACTTGTATAACTAGAAAGGTTTCAGGATATATTTTAAAAAATAATGAACTTGTAGATTTATTTTCAAAAATCAGGTGATCACATTTTGTGATTTATCAATAAAGTCTGCAACTCTTGAGAAAAGTTTGTGACCTAAATTTAAGCAAACAGGTTATGATCACAATCTTACACAATTAATGATCATAATCATCGTCAGTTATAAATCGCATGAGGTAACAATCATAAAAATACAAATGTTGAGTTATAATTATAAATTTAATTGTAAATCATACATTTTTTAGATCGCTACTTATTCATCATAAATTAGTCATTTCATTAGTCACAATTATTATTTAAATAATTGGTTACAAACGCTCCTCATCTTACATCGTCCAAATGTAGCGACCTCCTTTGCACCATCATCGCTACTACAACCCTATAAATCTTTGCACCAATGGCCACCACCTCCATCACGCCACCATTCAACACCAACCAACCACACTTGCACCACCATCGCACAACTAGAGACCACCACCATCTCAAATCCACCATCTCCTCCACCTCTATCATCGTATCTACCTCCACCTCCAACCAACCACCCTTTCACTTTTACATTGACGCACAGAAATCTACAGAGGTTCCATAACAACAAAATCCCCAAACCCGCCACTTGCACCTTCAGTATACCACCACAAATTCACCCTCAACTTCAACCATTGCCAAAATAAATAAAAAAAACAAAGAGAAACAAAAAAACATAAACGATCTTCAATTATAAAACCCATCGATCGTCATGTATGTTAAGATTTGAAGTTTCATCTTAAAAGGTCAACTTTGTAAGAGGAGTAGCCCAAGATCTTTATTAATTGGTCTGTGTCAACAACATTTATCGATGTGAGATATATATCCCTTAACGATCCCCCACAAGATGGTGGATCATTTGAGAAG
>CAIGRF010152455.1:0-26526 GCA_903798235.1 Fraxinus ornus
TTATCAAACTTGCATATTTAGTTCTTGTATTATACTCTACATTTATATCTTGTGTATTGAATTGTTTTGAGACTAAGTGTCGAAAAAGTTTCAAAAACCAATTCACCACCCCCTCTTGGTTAGTTATTCTTGGGCTTACATAGTCAATTTGATTTAATCACCAACCAAACATTCACTAAGTTTCGGTTAAAATTGTACGTGGTGTGGATCTTAGTAATGCTACTCTCATTTCTATTTGCTCTCTTTTTGTCTCCTTATTATTGTTGGTAGTAAGAATATTTGTTGATGAACCGTAGCATTATGTTTTTGACAATATATTTAAGGTATCTTGTGTTATCTGGAGACAACTTTGAAACCACATAGTTGAAAGTTGAAACTGGACTACTATTGCATAATTTATTATTATTTTTTGTCAGTGCAATGCAGGAACTGTGTTCTTTTGAAAGTATTGTTAGTGTTTCTTGTGAAAAATAAATGAGACATATATTTTCGTTAACTAAAACATTTTTATTATAAAAATTTTCATCGAATTTTATAAATTGAAGTATATAATTATGGTTTTGGACCATGGATCTAAACAGAGTCGATGACTTTTAAAAGTTGCTGAATGGTTGATTAGTTAAACAGTGGAGAGTAGTTTTATTAATCTATGGAATGTACTACGTTTTGTGATTTCTAATATTTTATAAATATAAGATTTTATGAAAAATAATAAGACACAATACAATCAGCGAAGATGGGAATGTTTAATAGATGGTAAATGGGTGGAAGAAGCATTTGTTTTTTGAAAGTTGAAAGGAACTATCATAAAGTATTATCACCTGTTTAGAAGTTGGTAAACAAATCCATTGAAGAAAGTTTTCATCCCAAATTTCGTTCAAACTATCCTTGTTGAGAAAGTTTGGTGAATTTTTTATCAGTTGCCTGTGGGAAAAAATAGGAACGAACAAATTAAAGTTACTTTGATAATTGGTTTATATATTGATGATCTCAATATAGGCATGACCCCGATCATGTTAACCCAAGGAGCAATGCTGTCCATCCTACCACTTTTCGTGCCCACATCCTCGAGCACTTGCACATGTATCCACGGGTACATGTATCTGGTAGCTTGGGATCTCCTCGAGGTCACGTCTTAATCTCGAACCTAGCAAACTCCGACCTGACAAGACTTTCCTATATGATAATGCTTATCCAATTCAAATGTGTTTGAGTCCTGCTATAAATATACTACATCTTCCTAAAATGATTCTACCACTGAAGTTTTATATTTATCCAAGCACATTGATGGTACAACATCAATCATGTTCCAACTTCTAAGCATGGTAGAACGCCTAGGCCATTCAATAACATAATCCTACCAGGAATGTATTTCCTATATCTATAAATACAGCACTTCAATTGGATGATTGGAATCACATACAGACTAAGAGCGGTACGACCATAGCAATCTTGCCTATGTCCTCATATAATCTTCTTTATACGAGCCAGTATAATGAATTTTCAGTGAATTTGAGGGTTGGGGGAGATGAAAAAGATGTAGAGGGAGAGTAGAGATGCATTCAGTTCGGGTAAATAGGTCGAAACCGAATCTGTTTCGCAGTAGGAGGAGGTTTTTTCGTACGAGGCTTTGAGTGCTTTCATTTTTCCCAGTATTTCCCTGTTGTTAGCATCTTCGACGAACAGTTCTTGACATTTTAGTTATTGATTTTTTTTTTTTTGTCATAAAAGGCTAGGAAATTCATTTTAGTCATATTGTTGTATTTGCTAAGCTTTGACCTCTTCCTAATGGCAAATTCTTGATTACTTTGTGGGCCATGTTTTAATTAGAAAACAGCCAACCATTCACAGGATAATGCATATAAGTCAAGACTTTAACCATTCACATGCCATTCTTAGCTCCGCTAGCAGTTCAATTGTGTTCTCATCCCTATGACAACCCAACTCGAACACTGTGAAATCATACCCGCCCTTGGCGAGGTAACTCATGACCTAACATTACCTTTGACATTTTTCGACATCCCTTGGTTGTATTTTCATCCAATTCAGCGTCTTTTGTTCTACGAATTCCCTTATTCCAAGCCCTATTTCTTGGAAACCATAGTTCCAAATCTCAAAGATTCACTCTCCTTCACTCTCAAACATTATATTCCATTAGCAAGCAACATACTGTATCCAGCAAGCAATGAAAAGCCCTTTTTTCGTCATGTGATGGGGGACTCGCTTTCACTAACGATAGCCGAGTCAAACGAGGATTTCGACTATCTTATTGCAAATTATGCACGAGATGCTGATCAGTTCTATCCTTTTGTCCCTCAATTGCCACCACCTAAAGAGGAGCCTGGGTATAAACTTTTTCCAGTCTTCTGTCTACAGGTAACTTTTTTCCCAAATCGTGGCTTATGTTTTGGTTTTACCAACCATCATTGTATAGGAGATGCGAGTTCAATTGTGGGTTTTATCAAGGCTTGGGCTTCAATCAGCAAATTCGGGGGAGATTCGCAGTTGATTGACGACAAATCCTTGCCTCTTTTTGATAGACATGTCATTAAAGATCCTCGTGGAATAGGAGATCTATATTGGAACCAATTGAAGAATTTGTCTTTGCAATTCCCATCTTTGCATTTACCCACCAATAAGGTTCGGGCCACATATATTCTCCACCAGGCTGATATCGAGAAGCTCAAGTATTCGGTTTTGTCTCGAAAACCAGATTTGGTTCAACCTTCATCTTTTGGAGTTACAACTGCCTATGTCTGGACTTGTTTGGTTAAATCCTGGCAAACCAGTGGAAAGGAGGTTGATGCAGATGAGCTTGAATACTTTGGTTTTGCAGTGGATTGCCGGGGACGCATGAATCCTCCAGTGCCTGCTAGTTACTTTGGAAACTGCTTAGGAGCTGTAATATTGAAAATAAAACACCAGGAGTTAATGGCAAATGAAGGGTTCTTCATTGCGGCTGAGGCAATTGCAGAGATAATTCGAATGAAGGTGAACAAGAAGGACGAAATGGTTAAAGTTGCTGAGAATTTGCTAGGAACTTTTTCCGGATTTATAGGTAAACGAATTTTTTCAGTAGCTGGATCGCCTAAGTTCGACCTATATGACACGGATTATGGATGGGGAAGGCCAAAGAAACTGGAGGCAGTGTCCATTGATGGAAGTGGTTCCATGTCTCTGTGCAAATCCAGGGAATCTGAGGGAAGTCTGGAGATTGGTTTATCTTTGCCGAAGAAGGAAATGGATGCCTTTGCAGCTGTTTTTGCCAGTGGCTTAGGAATTTTATCAAAGGAAGTTCTCTAGTCAGATTAATGAGGACCTGAGGTTTTTATCTTGCCTATATTCATCAATTTATATTTATTACATGTTGCTTATTTATTTTGATTTAGACCACTTCATCTTGCTCAATAAAGAAAAATGTTGACGTGGACAACGAAAATGATGATGTGGCATAAAAATATGTTAGTACATTATTTTCAATTAATGAATGTTACTTATTGCAAAATATCATTTTTTGTGTTATTGAAAAAGTCTTTTGAGTAAAGTGCACTTTTCCTATAGAAAGAAAAAACATATCAAATATTACGAAAGCATATGCGCGCTATTATTTAGTTAGATAATAAAAATAATTTATCGGAAACTTTTCATGCCATACCATTATTTCTTTTGATTCAGAAGATAAGAATACCTAAATTGGAACAAAAATGAAAGCTAAGGAATAAATTCTGAACCAAAACCAGTCAAGTGACTAAAATGAAAGTCTTCGAAGGTAAACTTGGAGATATGTTATTCTTGCTCGAAAGGTTTCTCTCTTGGATTATTCTTGGTGTACAAAATGGTGTCCAAAATGGCCAAGTGGCGGCCCGCCCCTCCAATAGGAGGCCGCCACTTGGCCCCTCCAATAGGACAGTCGCCCCTCCAATAGGAGGCCGCCACTTGGCCCCTTCAATAGGAGGCCGCCACTTGACCATTTTGAACACCATTTTGTACATGTAGCAAGGTCATTCTCTCTTTATGCGTCATGAGAATTATGATATGAGACATAGCTTGTACATTTATCCTTTGGGGCCATACTTTCTGAGTTCCATTTGAAAGTCTTAATATTATTATTGGGAACATAAGAAAGCTTGTACATCTATCTTTTGTGGCCATACTCTCTTTTAAGTTTTCCATTTGAAAGATGTAGCATTAGTTGTGGGATAATTGAAACAGAAGAGAATCAATTGTTTAATTCTGTTGTCCCAACTTTCAATCCTCTTAGTTGTCCCCTCAATATATAAATTATACATTGTTTAATGTTTCGTATGTCAACTATTAATATCAGAAGTTTAGATGTCTATTAAGTGAATGAATTTATTAGATGTGTCCAATCACTTGTTGCCACTCAATTGATACCTAAACTACTAGCCATCAATCATCTAGATAGGTAGTATTGTTTTAATTGGTGTTAAATGGGACCTAATGGCAAAATTGGGGGATTGTGTTGAATCATCTCTAAAAGTCATAATGCGAATAATGCTAGCTATCGTAAGTGATGAACTTATGTGACAGTGTATTTATGGTTTGTTGTCTAACGGTGTTAAGATGCATTTGTCAAATGGAGCTAATTAATGGAGAGAAATTACAGATATCTTACTTGCACATTGACCCAAGGCACAACACCCTATTTTGGGCACATGCATCTGTTAGTTGGGTTGACTGTTTGCCGAGCCGTGCTACTTGAACAGTTGGCCCTAACTGGCGCCTCCTATATGTTGAACAAAGTTGATGAAGAACGAAAATAAAACTAACAAGAAGAAATTTCTAAGTGGAAGGTTTAAACACGATTATGAATTGCTGTCTTTAAACGATATTTTCCACCACGGGATAAGTGCTTGAAGACTTCATAATTTGCAAGAGTAAACAAATATTAATCCAAATATAAATCAAGCAATCAAAACTTGGAAAACGAACTTTGAAGAACAATATAAAAAATTGGTATTGATCTATGGATCTTTGATTTTGGATGTCGATGAATGAAATTGATGTTTGTGATATGATTTCTATTAGGTCTTAGTTGTTTTGTAATCGACAATTCTGTAAACAAAAGGATTGAATTATACTTTGTTTATAAAGTCAAGGAGTAATGTGCAAATAGTTGAAAATAGGGTTATTAGGTCTAGGGTTCGAGAATGACAAAAAAAAAAAAAAAGGAAAACGACGCGAATTTTCGATAAACTGTCGTCAAGGTTTGGCTCGAGCTACAAAAATAGAAACGTCGTCGCTGGACCGTCGCTCATCTCTCGCTCAAGCGACAAGGTTATACGATAAATTTTTATTTCGCGATTTCAAGGCCTTTTCCCCGGCCCATCTGTTTTATATCCTACCTATAAATACCAAATAACCACTTCTTAATAGATTTTGAAAGGGATCCATCATAGCAGACATGTATAGTGGCACAAGTATTATACCACCATCTTCGAACTTTTCATTTGATCGAATTCACAATTCTCGCGATAGCAATGATATTATCAATGGAGTTCACTTTGCCTTCATGCATTGGTTATTTGTATTGTCTATAATCAGGAGCATAATGTCTGAATTTACCCCCACACATAACAAGAAATTTCTTCTTCTTATTGTTCTTGTTATCTTTGTTAGGATTTGTGAGTTTTCTCTTCTTGAAATCCTTGTTGTATTTGTTTGATTGATTTACGGAATGGGCTTTGGAATTGCTCTGGTGAGAATGTTCATTCACATCTCGTGCCCATGACTCTTCCTCAATTGAAGATGTTTTTGAATTCTTCCTAAGAATAATCTTGGGAGTTGTGAAGGAATTTTCTTCCTATAACCTTTCCGTGTAGATGAAAATTTCACAATGATTGCACTAACTTGAAAAGTTTCGGGAAGATCTATTTTCATGGCCTTCATTTTATTGGCAAAAATTTGCAACTAATGGACTTTTCCTAACAAAAGCAAGTTATCCAAAAATTTAAAATCAAAATACGTAGAAATAAGAAACTTTTTTGTACCTTCCTCATCGGCCTTGTATTTAGTTTTCAATGATTTTCATATCTCATTTGTCGAGGTGTTATTTGTGTAGAGATCATAGAGTCGATTGGAGAGATTGTTTATAATGTGTCCTCTACATAATAATTCATCTTCTTCTCTCTTCTTCCTTTCCGCCCTTGTTTTGTCGATGTGATTTGGGGTTGGTTTCAGCAATGGTGTCAAGTCTGGATCCAAAATATAAAAGATCTTAGGCTGTAAGAAAAAACTTCAACTTGTCCTTCTATCTTGTAAAGTTCAACCTGTCGAATCTGTCAAGTCTTACAAGGTCTTGATTTATCATCTTTATCATAGCCATGGTTGTCTCATTCCCCATGTTGAATATCATTTGAGATTGTTGAACAAAGTTGATGAAGAACAAAAATAAAACCAACAACAAGAAATCTCCAAACGAAAGGTTTGAAAACGATTATAAATTAATGTCCTCGAATGATATTTGCTGACACTGGTTTTAAGTGTTTGAAAGCTTCAATGTCAAATAGTTTGCGGGAATAAACAAAGCCCAATCCAAGTATGAATCAAGCAATCAGAACTTGAAAAATGAACTTAAAAAAATAATATAAGAAATTGGGTTTGCTCTTTGAATTTGGATGTTGATGAATGAATTTGATGTCTATGATATGATTTCAATAATGAAAACTATTCATATATATGGAATTACAACCATCATTCACAAAAAAGGTGCAAAAATCAAGTCAAAAGAGTGTAAAACCTTTCAAAACGACACCAGAATTCAAAAATCCAACGGACAGATTTTAGTACTGGACAAATCGGGTGCCCACCCAATTCCACAAAATGGCCATTGAAATTGTAACACAAGGCCGCCATTTTTCGACCATCACTGTTTTTTGCTCTCGTTTTGTATTTTATTTTATTTTTTTGTCATGGTTGATCATTTTCGTCACTTCCAAAATCACTCATTATTTTTTATTTGAATAATATCCAACACTGTATGTCTCCCCCACCTCCCCTGCTTGAACATGGCCTATGTGGCCCGTGTTCAAGTAGTTTTATTCATGTTTGCCATCTTTCATTTCATCAGCTATTCACTCTGATTTTCCTTAATGAGCATACCGCTTGGGGTTCAAAAAAAAAAAAAAAAAAATCTAATTATCCACAAGATATATATGTAGTGGTGGTATGGCTAAAATCTATCGGTACTTTGATCCTTTCATCTTTTTAGTCCACGAAATATGGTATTTTGACAATTTGAAGTCACATGTGGTTAGTGGAAATATAAATTGAATTTGGAGTACAATGCAAAAGATGAATTGCATTTCAGAGTTATAAATTGAAATGATGTAGGTTTGATTCGAACTTATATAGCAATTTTCTTTTCTTTTGTTCACATCTTTTTTCAAGTCAATACTCCATATGGAATCTAATAACTATGATTTAAATATCTCGATTGCCAAACTTAAGGTGCTTGTTTGGGAGAGCTAAAAAAAATGATTTTGATTATTAAAAAAAAAAAAAAGTGTCTTCCACGAAATAAACTATGAAAGTAATCATGAGTCATATATAATGTGCGGTTAACAACTTTTCACGCTTTTCAAACAAGCATTAAAGTCATCTCCTTATTTTGATTACACGTTTGTTGTAAAAGCAAAATCTTCAGCAGCCTCCGCATCCGTGATTGAAAGCAGATGCACCAACTTCATTTATATATATTTTAGGAATTAATACATCAAATGTTTAAAACATTACACACACATCAAACATTTAAAGTCTACGACGATTATCTTAGATGTTTTTCAGAAGTAGAACATATCAAACATGTGTATATGTATATATCTATATATACACACACATCGAAATGTAAAAACTCAGGACACTTTTACGAAACTTTTTGCACAAATATTTGGAAATTCGGACAAAAAGTTACGTGACTTTTATTGCGGTACTAAATTTAATTGGGAGCTCAAGTAAAAATTATTTTATTCCATTCAAGCCTAAACTTGGGCTAGAATTGATTAGCAACTTAGGCTAGAACAACAATAATCTAGAATTTGTTGAGGAAGTTGATTCGAGCACTTGTGAAACGTTTTCTTTGTGTAATATTAGACTTGTTTCATGCCTTTCTTTCTCAGAAATAACATTTTCATCTTTCGTTTTCTATTTTCATTCGCGTGCAATCCAGACGAGCACACCTAAGTGAATTGCTGTCTTATAAATTATTTATTATTATTATGCTGGAGCCAGGAAATAACTAGGAAAGTCGCTTAGCATGTGAACTGTGAATAGACAAATGGTGCTGACCTAGTGGTGGACTGGTAGTTGCATTTCATTTTCTCCACCAAACTAGTTTTTCGAGAGATGAAGAAAAGGAAACTTTGTTTTATCTTTGAGATTAAATTTCAAATTTTTAATATTTCTATCCAATGGGAACCAAAACCATATTATTATTATTATTATTATTATTAGCGGAGTGGCATAAATATGACATGAAAAATACTCTTTTGAGACTTTTCCATTCCTCACCTAACCATCTACCATCTGAAAGTTTTCTATATAAAAACAAGCTTTTGAGGTTCATCATTTTCATACATCAAACTCCAATGTCTACCGTGCTTGAGCAATGTCAAATTCAGCCTTCACCAGACAACGTGAGTGAGCTAACACTTCCTTTAGTACATTTCGATCTAACATGGTTGTATTTTCATCCTGTTCATCGGCTACTCTTCTTCGAATTCCCTTGTTCAAAGCCAGATTTCGTCGAGACCCTTGTTCCAAAACTCAAACTATCTCTTCTCCAAACTCTTAAGCATTTTCTTCCACTATCTGGTAACATAATCTATCCATTAGACTCCGGTAGGCCTATTTCGCGCTATGTCGTGGGGGATTCTGTGTCGCTAACAATTGCGCAGTGCGATAAAGATTTCAATCACCTTATGGCCATGGTTCCTCGGGTTGCTGACGAGTACTATTCATGTGTCCCTCAGATGCCACCAGCCACTCATTCATCGGACTCCGTAATTTTTCCAGTTCTTGCCTTACAAGCAACGATCTTTCCTGGCCACGGTGTTTGTCTTGGTTTTACTAACCATCATGCCATTGGCGATGCTAGTACAATTGTTCGTTTTGTGAAAGCCTGGGCTACAGTTACAAGATTGGGCGGTGATTCACAACTTATAGATGATAAATCTTTACCATTTTATGATAGGAGTTCAGTTGAAGATCCAGAGGGACTCGATTCGATATACTGGGAATTGATGAAGAAATCTAGGCCTATGGATGCTCCACCTCTTAAATTTCCCCTCAATAAGGTTCGTGCAACATTTGTCCTGACCAAAGATGATGTTCAAAAACTGAAGATTTTTGTTTTGAGTAAACGACCAAAGATGACACATGTATCGTCTTTCACTGTAATATGTGCACATGTATGGGCTTGTTTAGCGAAAGCAGAGGCTGCAATCGGGGTCGATTTGGCCGACGATGAGCCGGAGTATTTTGGTTTTCCAGCTGATTGTCGAGCAAGAATGGATCCACCGTTGCCTTCTACTTATTTTGGCAATTGTTTAGCATTTGTCAAGGCAGAAACAACGCACGGAAAATTGAAGGGAAATGAAGGATTTTTAGTTGCTGCTGAGTCGATTGGAGACGCTATTCAGAGAACGGTGTACAACGAGAAGGGTATCTTGGATGGTGCAGAGAAATGGCCTTTGGAATTTAAAGAATTGAGCGGAAAACGGCTTTTTGGAGTGGCTGGATCGCCTAGATTTGATCTGTACGATGCAGATTATGGCTGGGGAAAGCCCAAAAAATACGAAGCCGCTAACATCGATGGTGATTCATCTATGTCCCTTTGTAAGTCGAGGGATTTCGAAGGAGGTTTCGAGATTGGCTTATCCAGGCCTAGAAATATGCTGGATGCCTTTGCACCTTTCTTCACTATCTCACTTCGAAATCTTTAAACTTTCTAGCGCAAACAACCCTTCTTCGGAGTAGGAGTCGGGCTCCATCTGGTTTGGGTCAGGTTGGACCAGTCGAGTGGGTGACAATTCCTGATCAGATAAACTTAACCATTTCCATTGCAATGGTAGTAAAAACTAGTGCTCTAGGATTTACCAACGAAAATGATACATATAAATATGGTACTTTTTTAAGTATGATTCTGAGTACATACAACTTTGCTTGGTGAAGATCTACTTGCACTTGGGGTACACATCTATCACTGTATTTCAATGTATTTCTTTGATTGTCCAGTTCATTTTTACACGATCTATTGCTTTATTTTCTAGTTTGCTTCCTATATTCGTTTGAGATGCTTTTATACGTTTGTAGTGCATTATTTACTGAGGGTGGGTTTGAGCGAAGAATGTATTCTAGAATGGTAGATTAATGGAGAATGTGTGGTTGAAAAAGAAGGAAAAATTATTGATGTCATGGAAAATATTATTTTATTGAAGAACGTGTGGTTAAAAATGAGTAGAAGAATGAGAATGAAAATTTTAATGTGGCTTAAACAGTGACTAAATTGATTTGTTAAATACATAAAAAGGACAAAAGCATCACCATCCTTTTGAGTAAAATATTTAGGCTGACCAGTCACTTGCTCCAAATTGTTTGGGTCACGAAATAGCCAAAGTGGTCACAGATTTTGAAAAGGATGACCTATGAGCACAAATTTTCTTTTATGTTTGATTTTTCTGAATTATCAAATCCTTATTTTTTTTTTCAATTTAGATCGAGTCCTGAAATTAAGAGCTTGTATTTAGTGTTGTGTTTGGTGCATATTAAAATGAGAGAATGCATTTTTTTGAAGTGATGTGATGTGAAATATAAAATATGTGGTTGAAAAAGAAGGAAAAGTTATTGATGTGATGAAAAATATTATTTTATTGAAGAATGTCTAATTGAAAATGAGTAGAAGAATGAAAATGAAAAAAATAATGTGGACCAAACAGGGGCTAAATGTCTTGAATTTAGGGATATGATTGCAGCAGCAGTTTAGAACCTTTCAACTTTTTTGCAGATTTTATCATAACTTTCACTTTATACTAGCCACAGTCCTAAACCTTTAAAAAAAAAAACTACCATTTGCCCTTCTTCATTTGGTCAAAAATTGATAAATATGAGACTTTTAAAGTGATATTTGAACTTGTAATGTGATATTAAATACAGACTATTGAAATGATACAAGGATTGGGTTTGGCCATTTTTTGTTTCTTTATGGATCACATCACATGTTTTCAATATAATGGTGATGAGTGATTACCACGTTTGTTTTTTACTTGGATCAATTTTATTTTTGTGTATACATTTTATTGAGAGATGGTAATATTTGTAAGGGTACACTTGATATTTGTATGGTCTAATCCAATCCAGTCCAATCCAATCTGTAGAAAGATATATGATCTTGTATAGACAGAGAAGAAGTTACACAGACTCTCTCTCTACCAAATCAGAGCTCTTGTTCTATTTCTCCGCTATTTTTTGTAGTCAACCTTTTTATTTCATGCACGTTCTTCATTGAAAGTGGATCACGCCTTTTGCTCATTCTATCTGGCATATGCAACCTACCACCATTTCCAGATCCAAATTATACTACAGAGTCACTTGCAATTCTTTCAGGGATTCTTCTGTTAGCTTTCCCAGGTTCGAATTTTCTTTGTTTTGTGGATTTTTTGTGTGTATATATATATATATTCATGTGTGTTCTTTCCTCTATTCTGGATTTATTTTTCAATTTATCACTGCGTTTAGTGGATGCAAATTGTGGTCTTTGATCATTACTGAATCTGAATATCGTAATTCAAGAAAGGTTTCATAAATATTTTTATTTTTTTCCGTCTGGGGTTTGGGATAATTGAGTTCGACCAATGTAATGTAATCATGTTTGTTGAAATGCTTATAAGCCAATGTAATATTATTTTATTGTCTGAGTTAGTAGTTTCTTAATTTGGTTGTAGTTGCATCCACTAATGGAATAATGAATTTATATTTCTCCTGTAGTGCCACTTACATATTTATAAGCAGTTTGAAGAACTGTAGGCTTTTTTAGTAGTTCCCTTTTCTGAACAATCAATTCTTAGTATTTACTATTGAAACTTGAAGATTACTCTGTTTTGTTGAGAATAAATTAATCCTGAATCTCCTAATTTCTTAAAATTTGATGTTGCGGTGGTAGACTTGGAGTTAGTAATGACAAGTTCAGGTCTTGATTCTGATAAGTTAGTGAAGCAGTTTTACATCACTGATTATATATTTTTGCCGTACTCCATGCCCAAGTGTCATCCTGAGTGCAATTTTCCTCATTGATGGTTCTTGAAGCTGGATGAAATGTAAATTCAGAGTACTAATTTATTATTTACTGTAAAGTTACTGCTCTTCTTTTTCCGGAGTGCAATTTTTTTGTTATAATCCAGCTGGCACATTCTCATGCGGATGAAAGTGCCAAAAGAAGGTTCTTGTGATCCAATTGCCCCACTGGAGTTGCCACATTCATTGCATGCATTTCATCAGGTATCTTCGACAGAGGCTCTCAATGTGGTAAGATGACCTTTTCCCACATTAACATTCATTTACATTTCCTTGCACATTCAAATTTCCCTCGAATGTATTACTTTATACTTCAGCATAGCAAAATTCTTCCTCTCTTCCCAAGGTCCAAATTTGGCAGATGCTTTAGGTTTGAACATGCTGTTCTATACATTTTATCAAATGTTATGTTCTGATATTGATAAAAATGACTATTCATGTGTAGGTGGAACTTCTGATAGATTATTTTGGTTTAGTCGCTTGGTTCTTCAAGTTGTAAAGCAAAGGCACTATTGATTAAAATTTAGGTCCTGCAATTTAGTTAAGAATCCTAGAAAAATCATGGAATGTGTTAACTCTTAAGCCAGCAAACTACATAAACAATTATCTATCTTTTGTAACATGCCGATGATGCCTACGTGATGCGATTCCTCTAATTGAGAGAGAGAGAGTACTGTAACTACATTATCAATCAGTAATTGACGGAGAAAGTACTGTAACTACAAATGCAATCATTGTCGTTGGCACTTATGGGTGCCGGTCTTCTGTGCTGGTAAATATAACAAAACAATACATGACTTTCTTGTCTTCTTTTATTTCAAAAGTCGAACCCAATCCTATTCTCAAATCTTAGAAGAAATGCTTCTATGCTTTGTTATCTTCACGTTTGACTGTTTTGCAGGAAGGTAGAGTCACTTTCCGTGGTGGATTTTGGAATTACTTCAGCATGGGTGAGTCTATAATTGCTTAATAATAAATTAATAACCAATATAAAGCCTTAAATCGCCATTGTTGGCGAAATTTGTAACCATCTCAAACTGGTGTTCGGGATTGAACTGTATATACATCTTTTCGTATAACTAAAATGTTATGAAGCTTTGCTAGAGCTTCAGTCTAACTTCTAAGTAACAGCAGCCCATCTGGATGATGCCTTAGCTGCACAAATCCACGCTTAATTTGCTGTGTGAAAATTGTAGATATCTCTTCCATGATGATAGAATCAATAGATAAAATATGCATCATTCTTTGACATGGTCCAGTTTTACGGTATAAAAACTAGAACTAATTTGTTTTTCATTTTTACTCTGCAGAATCATATTCTTAATCCAGCAGTAATTATCTTACTTCTTGCACACTTATGGAAAATGCATATTACTTGGTTATCTTGATTCTTGTAGAATTCTATATAGGGACTGTGAAACCGTGAAAATTTGAAGCTCAGCACTATGTAAGATACTGCAAAGTCATGGAAGAAGAAAAAATAAAGAGGAGAAAAGACACGTCAATGAAAGAGAGTGGATCATATATATCTTATTTTTATTCTCTATGGAAGAACATAAAGACGAGTCTCGTTGCTTAGCAATTCCCCCTCAAACTGGATCATATAAAGTGTTTTCCCAGCTATTAACAAGTATACTTGACCCTCAAACTACCCCATGACTTTGGACAAATTTACTAATTGTCGTTTAATTCATCATCTATGAAGTGTGAATTACCTTCTCTAATAATTCTTCTTTAACAAAATGGTTATCTATCTTAAGTTAAATCCTTCCACGGGAATTCTGGTTCAGATGAAACATAGTCCGCTTCTTGATCATCAAAAAACAAATCCACAGGTAGTGTAGAATCCAATTTCCTTAGTAGATGCTTCAACGTGTTAACTTTCATATTAAGTGAAACATATGTACTCATATTCAGCTCTACATCTTGCAATGGCACCTCCACCACCACAATCAACAACAAGAAGATAACCAAATTCACAATAAAATATTTCTCCGACTACTTACAATATATTAGTCATTTTATGGGATCATAGAGAGCATTCTATAGAAGTTTGGATTCAATTCATGTCTAAGGTCGCACAACATATTTTCTGTCTTTATTTGTGTTGTAGAGATGGATGCACAAGTGTCTTAAGCATTGCATTCTGAACGAAAGCTGCATCCAGAAAAATTCAAGAACCGGCTGGTTAATCAGGTAAACATGTCAATTATCCTGTTGATTAGATCTCCCTTTCATGCAAACCATCACAAATTTTCCATATAGTGTTTGATTATCTTGAGGGTGAAACGAGGTTAACGACACGATATGAAGTATTGAACAAAAAGACAAGAATTTAATTTGGCACATGAATTGAAAATTTTATTCAACTATAATGGAGAAAGAATTACAACAATTACGTTTCTCACAATTATTCTAACATCTGTAATAATTCGGCTTGTAAAGAAGAGTCAACTATATATAAGTGACATATCAAAACTCTTAACAATATTCTTAAAGATGGAAATAGTATAGAAACGCATGAAATAAAAGAAACAATAATTTTCCAATAAAAAATGCATGGAATGAATAAAAAAATATTTTCCCAAAAAGCCCAATCAAATTTGAGTCACAAACCCAACAATCTCCACCTTGACACAAATTCTACTGCAATGAACGAAACTCCAAAATTTCTCCACCTGGAGAACACCGTAAGGAATGAACTAAACTCTTCAACAAGAACAAAACTAACTTCTCCAACGAACCAAATTTCTAGGATAAATGAATCTAAGCATTGTTCCATGGGTTCAAACCAAAAACCACAAATGATTAAAATTTACCAAATGGGGTCGAAACACACCTTGAAACAGAATAAAACCAAATGCTTTTGTAAAAGGTTCATTGCTAGACTCAACACCTTCAAATATACTTAAAGTGTGCGTAACAAAATCAACATTCCCGTACTTATCTTCACTTGGTTTGTCCCTAGCAATTGAATATGATGGCACCACAAGTGATGGCGAAGCAGCATTACCCATATCATCCGAACTCGATTGAGTTGTATTCTTTAACATGGACTCCAAACTAAATCCCAACGATACTATACCAAACCGATTATCTACCACGGTACCGAACTTCTGCGAATTTTTCTTCACGGATTCTGCACAACTTTGCAAGACGTATAATTGGAATCTGCGAATTTTTCTTCACGAATTCTGCACAACTTTGCAAGACGTATAATTGGAATCTTTTTGTGCTCCTCTAACACAACACAGGCACCTTTGCAAACTCTCAAACTCTACCTCCATCAAAGAAGTTGTACCTTTTATAATCAAAAATACTCAACGAGATGAGATTTTTCTTCAAATTTGGAACATGTCGAACTTGATCAAGTATTCTAACTGTCTCATCCACCAGCTTAAGTTCGACTCTACCAACACCAACTACCTAAAAGGTGCCTTATTTCCTATAACCATAACACATGTCGAAACTATTTCATATATTGCAAACAAATCATGTTTGGAACACATATGAAAAGCACAAGCTGAATCCATAATCTAATCCTCGTCAAGTTTAAATTCGCAGTCAAAATAGCCAAAAGATTCCTATCACTCAAATAGTCCTTTGGGATATCGACTTCACCTGAAGTATCTGATTGCATTCTCTTCTAGTTTGTAGCTTACTTATCTTTATTCTGCAACTTGTTGCAATCCCTTTTGATATGTCATTTCTTCCTGTAATAAAAACAAATTTGATTGCTGAAATTAGATTTTAACAAGCCATTTTCGTGAACAAGATATTCTCCATCTATAGCTTCAGATCCACCTAGATATTTCATCATCTCCTTTGAAAACAAAGTATCATACACATCTTTGATGTGGAGAATATCACGATTATATAAAATCATGTCTCTAAACGACAAAAATGAAACGAGCAATAAACACAAAAGGATTAAGGTCAAATCTTCATCATATTTTACCTCTAAAGTCTCCAAATCAGCTATGATTTCTTTAAAAAAAGCCAGGTTATTTTCCAAAAATCCACCTTCTGTCATGCAATGAGAATACAAACGTTGTTTTATGTGCAATTTGCTAGTTAGATTTTTAGTCATGCACAATTGTTTCAACTTCAACCACAACACTGCTGCCGTTTTCTCTTTCAAAACATCCTAAAGAATGTATTTCGAAAGATGAAGATGAATTTGTGAAAGTATCTTTCGATGCTTGCGTTGTTTCTCCTCCGTCGACCAGGTTGAGGGCATCTTATCAAATCCCAACAACGCATCATCCAAATCTATCTGAGCGAGTACAACTCGCATCGTCACATACCACAACGAGAATCTAGTGCTGCGATCCAAAAGTGGAATATCATACTTCATGATTGTCATCAAGAACAAGAATCTCGAACAAATCAAAAAATAAAAACTCTTATACCACTTGTTGGAGGCAAAACGAGGTTATATGGCACAATATAAAGTACTGATCACAACAACAAGATGAACACAAAGACAAGAGTTTAATTTGACAGATGAATTAAAGATTTTATTCAACTATAATGGAAAAGAATTACAACAATTGTATTTCTCACAATTATTCTAACTTCTGTAATAAATGAACTTGTAAAGAAGAGCCAACTATATATATGTGACATCAAGACCCTAAAAATATTCTTAAAGATGAAAATAGTATAAAAAAACACATGGAATAAATGAAACGATATTTTCCCAATAAAACAACTAGAATAAAGGAAATAATATTTTCCCAATAAAAAACTCGTGAAATAAAGGAGATAATATTTTCCTAAAAAAAATCCAACCGAATTTGGGTCACAAACCAAACAATTTAACGAGTTGAGAGAAATTTATGATAAATTATGTGGAACTGGTTTTCAATCAGATAAGAAATCCTGCTACTGCAGCTGATGCACTTATTCAATTAGACATGGGTTAGTTCTTCATGGATACACTTCGACGTTCAATCAGCTACTTGATTAATTGAGAGAGATGTTACTCTGTAGAGTAAGAGAATATACAATGGCATCAAATTCTATTAAGTTTCCTCTCTATTCTACATGACGTTTCCATCATTATATTCAGAATATTTTCTTTCATTTACTTTATTAAGTAGTGCAGAGTTCGAAAGTGTGATTCACAGGACTAACATTTACTAAAAGTTGGGATCACAATAACTGTTTTTGTTAAAATTATTAATGACATCTACAGACAATTTATTGTTGTTTAATGTATAGAGAAGTTGAGATTCTGATTATGCCAGTTTCTTGCTCAAATCATCTAATATTGGAGAGAGGTATTATATACTGATAAGTCATAAGTGACACAGATGAGTGTGATATTGCATACTTTCTTTAGCCTTTGCGTTTATAGATGAAACAGTATTATTTTCATTATTATTATAATTTATATTGTTATTGTTATTGTCATTATTATTATCATCATCCTCATCTCAGCAATAGTTTTACAGAGCCTGGACTAGCACTCTGTGAACATGTCATGGACATATTCTCTTGTAAACATGAATTTCATTTCCTCTTAGAGTACATATGCAAAGCTTGGATGCACGCAAGGATGGTTCCTTGCTCCTCTTGTTCACCCTTCGTCCAAGTAAGTTTGCGTTTTTGTCCAATTGGCGAGTAATGCTTCACCCAAACCTACAAAATCATAGAAACGTATTTCCCGAAAATTCTGTCAGTTTTCTTGTGTCTGTTTCGAAAATCGAAAGTCATCGGATCAATTTAACTGCCAATTATAGTTCATTATTTGGTATTATGCATTTAATGTACGTCATCACGACAAGGGAGTATTACACTGCATGGTTAATGTTTTCTTTGCCTGAACTAGCATTAGTCGTAATGCAGGAATGTAGCTCAACTTGCCAACGTCAAGATCATGAAAAGACATGGTGATTGGCAAGATCTCTGTATTCCTAACAGGTAGATCACTTATTTCTTGAGCCCAAAATAATGCTTCACTGATATAGAGTAGCGCAAACATCAATATGAGAGCGCGAAAATCACGAACAAATTTTTAGTTCATGTTGGTTCCCTCATTAATGCTAGAAAGCTAGGCACTAAATACTTGTTCATTCGGCAGAATATCGAGTAGTTTGAAGGGTAAAAAAGATAGGGATAGGCGAAAACATCTAACTGATCTTTTGGTGGTGAATGTTTTAGGCTTCAGACATATCTATGCAGATATCTTCTTTTTAGATTGTGCGGAGAAAAAGTTCAAATAATTTGAGTTCTTGGCAAAAAAAATTCGAATGCTTAAATGAAATGTAAAGACATACCATTTATGCTTCTATTTTATGTATCTTGTAGATTTTATTCCTAATTCAGTGTGTATTTTGTTCTAACGTCGCTGCATCAAGTCCATTGTATGTCTCAACTTACCTAGCTTCTCCGGTGGACTAAATCCTTGGGGAACACCAAATATAAACAAAAGACGTGATGTGCTCTCTTGAAACACATATTTTCCTATCTGTTCTTTTTTCCTTGACTTCAATAGAATTAAAGCTTAGAAAATAATCTGGATACATTATATTCTAATATATTCTATGCTTCGAATTGATGTCCAGAGAGACTTGACGCCACCCCTTGTCTATGATGGCCTTCTGGAGATTGTTGGTTATAAATGCTTGGCATGGACTGATTCTGCTTGCTCCTAATGGACGTGGTACTCGTCTTGCACAGGTCAGACACATAGAATACGTTTTGAGTTTCACAAGGGTGCGGCTGATCACACCTTCATGAGGATTGATGGGGAACCATGGAAACAACCACTTCCTGTGGATGATGACACTGTTGTCGTAGAGATTTCTCATATCGGCCAAGTGAAGATGCTTGCTACCTAGGACTGCAGATCCAGAAGTGTTCACGACCCCTCGTCTCACAACATTCAGGACGCAGATGAAAGGGATAGCGACAATGAAGACGAATCCGTAGGAGAATGGAGAAAATTCGGTGCAGCATATACATTCAAGATTCCAGATGAGGTTGACATTTCTCATCTCAGTTAAATCTCTTACTGGTTGAAGTTACTAAAACAAATAAACTTCAACGCTTATTAGTTGGTAATAATCTTGTTTCAGCTAAATATAAGGTTAATTCATTTGTTGTCTACAAGCATTTGTATTGGGCAACATTAAGGGCGTGATGAATTTGTAACAATTCTATAGAAATTAATAGTCAATGAAAATTATTTCAACATGGCTAAATCACGAGACTCTGAATTATTATTTGTCATTTAATACAGCCTCTATTCTGATAACCTGTCTGAACCATTCTTATCATACAAAAGATCAAATTAACTGTGAGATATATCTTGAAAGAGATTTAAACAAAAGGTAACAATGAAGGTTACTTCATAACCCCGCATATTGGTATCCCCCCATGCATTTTGTGACAGCTTCATTAGCTTTCTGAGATTCTGTCCGTTCTTCTCTTTTCTTTTTCTCCCTGAAAGCCATAAACATTAACAAAAGTCACAAAACTAATGTGAGGATTTATTATTGGCAAAATGAAGCTCGTCATGTAGAGAAGCACGACTGGTGAAAGCAAAAAGAGGATTTAACATTTATGAGGAAGAAAGTTGATTGAATGTGAAAACAATCACTTGTATCCATCAATTGTTATAATTTTAGTTGTAAATTAACAATCTCTAGGAGAGTAGAATGCAATAATAGCACCACAAAGTGTTTAGTATTATATTTACTCTTTTTTCTTGAATAGCGTTGAATATTGTCTAATCCACCTTATTAAATAAGAGAAAAATTCTCACCTGTCAACATATTCCTTTAGCAGCTCTTTTGCTTGAACCAGCTTAGAGAGCAGATTGCGGTAGACATCAAGATCACGATCAACACTTTTCTTATTTACATTCAGTGCTGCACAAAGCTGTCAAGCCATGAAAGAAATAAGTTAATAATAATATGTATCTCTTCTTTATTATTACGAAGTGTTGCTACTTAAAAAAGATGCGCAGGCACACACGCGGATGCCTGGAATGAATCCAGGTCCGGATTACAGGCCGGGCTAATACGTAAAAAAAAATAAAGTTATAAAAGAAAAATTTTTCTTACATAAATTTTTTTTTTCCCTACTAAAAAAAATTGAATGGGCTGGGGGCTGGGAAAATTTTTCCTCACATAATTTTTTTTTTCCTACTAAAAAAAATTAAATGGGCTGGGGGCTAGACCAGGCTAGCCCCCCGCCAAATCCGTCACTGGCGGACACATACAACACTATAAAGCGGATCATTTGCAACCGAATTCGAATTTTCACAGCTTCAATAACTAGAGACACAGCGACGATTGGAAAAGGACTAAAGAGACATTTACTCATAATGCATGGAGGAATAATACTTGTCAGGAACACAGAAGGAGTGAGGGAGATCACTCTTAACATACACAGTTGATTTTCTTCCATATTCAAATTATTGCAATAAGAACGCTGATCAAAGGGACCATTTTTCCATCATTTCGATATAAGAGACACCCTTATATGCTGGGGTTCTACAGAGCTCTGCACCTTGCTTCTTCTTTTTTCAGGTAGTGAGGCATTGGATGGAAATTCGTCGATGGGACTTGACAAGGGAACTTGAATATGGAAGTACACATTAAATTTGATAAGAAATGGGGACCAACACCCAAAGATCTATGTAATTTAGGTCTAACAAAAATGATCTAAGTTTCACTGTGAATTTTCTATTCATGAAATTGGTTGAAGAAATAATGCTATTGGCATAGTACGTAGCATTTCTTTTAACAATGGAGTTGGGGAACTGTATATCACATCTTCTGCAACTGCTTATTTTTATAGCTGCAATATTATTTAGCCTGTGATAGGCCCCATTTTCTAGAACTCATTTTCAATCATTCGTTCTCCCAACAACATAATTTTTCCCATGGATCCATAACTTTTCCTACTTTTTAATCACACATTTTCCAAAAAATCACTTTTCACAAAATTTATTCTCAAAACAATCTCAACCAAACAGGGGCTTACTAATAAATGTCATTTAACTCCTTCCCCCACCCCTCTACCCAACCCCCCAAAATGAAGAATAATATTAGTAATAGTTGTAGTAATAATAATGACTATAATAACAACAACAAAAATAATACTAACACACAACAAAAAGTTACAATCTCATTTCAAGGGAGATTTCATTCTTACAATTGTGAAGTACAATAAACATGCACGCTTCATACATACACATACATAATGTCTACATTCACCTATGCAAAATATTGGCTGTTGATCGTGTGTGTGTGTGGATATTATTTCTAGGGAAGGGCATAAAGCAGGGTCTTTACACTTAGAGTAAGCTTGTGGGGGCTTTTGAACACCTATTAGTTTTAGCTCCATTCAAACATTTTTTACAGGTGCTTGATTACTACATTTAGAATAGTGCTACATAACTTCACTGAATCAAAATATATACGAGTCCTACTCTTCCTAGGTGTTGGGTATGTGGACAATTGAATCAACCTAGTATGATCCACCTTTTACCCCTAGGAAAATTAATTTATTTTTTTCTTTATTTGTAGGTTGGCGAGCTGATCGGGTGTTGCATATATGACAGGCCATGAGAAGCGAGAACCACTTATATTTTATAATATGTCTTAAAGTTCTAGAATTCAACAATTTTGTTCAATGTATAAGACCAATTAAATTAAATAGGTGGCCAACACGTTCTCAATATTGGCAAGAACCTTGGCTTGGGGGCTGGAATTGAACTTCAACAAAGATTAAAGAAAACACATTGTCTCAAAATCTAAAATTATCTCAGCCCTAGAAAAATAATTTGAATTAGATTAAAAGAATGGCTTGAATTAGATTAAAAGAATCAACAGTAACCGGTAGCTTTGGCTTCATTCCTGAACTGTTAAAAGTTTGAAATGATCAACCAAACAACTGCAAATGACCCTATTTGTCACACTCCATAAGATTCCAGGGAAGAACTAAAAAGTTTAAACAGGTCTATGAAGAGACCTCACGTATTTTCTCCACTGGGTACCTCAGTCTCTCTGTATGATCCTCTCGTTCCAATTTCAAATCTTATTTTGCAAAGAAAAAACACCATCATGTGAAACGAAATTTTAATCCTTACCATTTAAAAAACTCAGATACAGTAAGTAGTCCAAAAACAATTTTCTCTATTCATTCAACACACTCATTCAGAAAACCTAAATCACTCAGGTACGTAGAAGACTTGCTTCTCAATTAAATGACTTGTTGCAGTCAAGAATGATTTGGCTCAAAGAGAAACCAAAGGGTAGAGATGGCATAGAAAGGTAACTTTGGAAATGCCAACATTGCAGCGTATGAAAAAGGATCCATGAAGACAGTCCTTCCTAAGTATGGGATAAGACACTTTTGAATTAAGTTGAGTTGTAGTCGTTGGATTCAGCAACCCATGCAGATATTCTGGGATGTCTAGAGAAGCAGAACATCTATTCACATTTTAAAGTAAGATGGTGATCTAATCCTATTTATCTAAGTCTTGTAACTCTTGCCCTTAAGACCAATGCTAAATTTGACGTCCCAAAATAAATAAAAGAGAAATGAAAACCAAACTGAACCAAGCTAACCTACATAACTCGTAGAAACCTGTTTTCAACAGTAGCTTTCTTTACGAGATTTAGCAAATATTCTTTCTACAGTTCCCTCACTCAAATGAATTTTTAGGCAACTTAAAAATGACAGACTTTGGACCTTCAATCCATTAACTTACAATAATTATTTAGATGGCCAGACGGTTATTACTGATTCATTCTAATCCCCATCCTGCTTTCAGCAGACAGCAAGCAGAAAATGGAAAACACTTTTTTGGTATTCCTAATTGATAACTAATCCCCTTTTGATTTTTAATTCCATACCTATAGTTTTCCATTACAAGGAAGAATGGCTGAAGCAATAAAAGTGTTATCATGCCCTGAAGCACTGGCACTCTCACAAGGAAAAGTATTGGTGTCAGAACATGTGTCCAAGACTGACATGGTTCAATACGTGTCACCATTTTACTTCATTTTACATTTTTAGAATTTTTGTCTCACGTGGACATATCTGCAGCAGTTTAAGACATGTTATGGGGGACAATAAGTCATGTAAAAGGTATAATGAAAAATACGGTCAACATGTGAACTTTTAAAAGGTTATTGCCTGTACATAAAAGTAGAAAAGAAGCCATGTTTGGTGCCAAAATAAAAGATGATGATGGTGGCAGCACATATATCTTCCTTTCTTTTGGCTTCAGTGACACGTTATCAAACTTGGAATTTTTCCGATCCCTATACATGATGTATTACAACTCAAAGTTCAACATCTCATTTCACAATGTAATTTTCTTCATTTATTACTCAGTGGAGCCCTGTTATGGTAGCCCAGTGAGGTTCACGTTTTCTTAATTCTTGACTGTTAAATATTTTGTACTGTAGCTGCAAGTTGAGTTGTGCATATACCCAAGTTTCTATATCATGAAAATTATGAAATGCTACAAGCTGCTGCATGGACGAATAAACCTCCACTCCAGTCTTCAACGAGACTAAAACAGTGAATCCATTCTATTAATATGTTAATAATAACCCATATGAAGATAATCACAATGGAGTATATAAACAAAATAGCAAAATAGACATTCTTACTATGAGGCTTTTAGAATATGAAAAGTCTCACAGCACAAATGAAGAAACAACTTTTACCTTTTCTAAGACGGTGGGTTCTGTTGCATTTGCTAACTCAAGCAGCCGGAAGAGACCGACAGCAAAGAATCGGCTGTAGCTAAAACTTCCTTTGCTCCCTGCTCTTTCTGCAATGTCCTTTAAAGCTGCTTCAACTTCTCCATCCCTTGATGCAAAATCGACTAAGGAACTGGCAGTCTGAGAACGTGCCCACTCTTCTAACTTCTGTGCATCAGCCCTACAATGCATACAGTTGAACAAACAAACAAACAAAAAAAAAACAAAAATTACTCCATGAGAGCTTAATTCTAACCATTCAAGATCAAGAAGAAGACCACATCCAATATAAAAATGACGATGCACACATGCTATATTATCATCTCTGTTTTCCACAATTAGCAGTATGATGTGTGGAACATAACCAAAATTTATATGATGCACCGACTCTTTGAATAGTTCTATTTATCAGACTTCGTGAATAAATAGTATCACGTCAGATATATAAATTTTCCCATTTACATAATAAAGACTACTAAAATGAAACTAGTCCAAATAAATATTCACTCAATTGGATTCACATCCATCTGCGAAGACAAGCAAAGGAAACAGAAAGAGGAAATAAAATTTGAAGGGATGTTTAAGACATGCCTATATTGATCAGGGTCCTCATTTAGAGCCTTAATATAAGCTTTAAAAATAGTTTCTCGATCCTCATCACTGGGGTAGCCCTCCATGAGCTGATCATACACAGTAACAAAACCAAGTGCAAACACAGGATCGTATCGGTATGTACTCTTGTACCGCATCAAATGTTGTTGTACTATCAGCTCTTGCAATACAGAGTTGTATATACTTGGAACTGGCTTCTTATATGCCTTCAAGAAATTCAGCTTTGTCTCAGACACAGTAGGTAGATCTGAAACCATGAGCATTCAAAGGAAATATCAGAAGTTTATTATCCAGAGTTTAGTCAGTAAATGAAGTAAAAACACATATGTTCAAGGGAAAAACTGAATGATGGGGCCTAAATCAAATCAAGTAAATTATTAAAATCTAAGAGTTTCATTTCAAATTGTGAGACTCTTCTAGGATGAATTAACAATACCATTGCACAGTTTCTGCCACATTGGTGCAAGGTACGACGAGTTAGCCATACTACACATTTGTTTCAATAGCCGCAATCTAGAATTGTCATTTCATACTCAGTTGAGCCAGTAAATTGATAATGCAAAAGTACAAGATTTTAAGACCAAAGTGCTACTAACTAGTGTTAAATCAATAATTGAAAATTTGAAGAAGAAAACAATTCAACTAACAATAGAATTAAGCAAATTATTCACTTAACATTGTATTGAACTCACTAGAATTCACAAACCTTCCTCCAAAAATTAAAGACATAATCCAACTCTTGACCAATGAAAACACTCAAGTTTACATCACAAAGACCCATTTTTTTACAAAAACAAAGATAATCCATTAATAATCTAAAACTTGCCTGTGGCAGTCGACATGCAATGAATTACCACAGGAGAACTCTTCGAAGCTCGCAAATTAGACGAATCGCGAGATAAAATCGTGCTCCGAAACTTGAAGGCATCGAAATTGGAAGCCAGATTACGCACCGATGGAATTGGAAAGTTGGATTGACTAATTGAACTAAATGAAAGTGAAGTTACAGCCGCCATTTTTATGAATGAAACAGAAATTTGTTCTTAGTTTTGTGGAAATTTGAGTTCAGATTTCCATTTCTTCGGAAGGGAAAAGAGATTATCCAGAGGCAATTTTTGGATTTTTATCGTATGAAATTTTGAGAGAGAACCAATGAGTTTTTGACAACCGGACATTAAGCATGCTGCTGACCTTACATTGTTTTATTCTTTTATTATTATTATTATTTTTAGGCGTTGTTTTGTGTGGCTAAGGGACGTTTATGAGGGGTGGTGCTGGTAGTTAGAGACAGACAAAATGATCAGATTAAATTAAATGGATTATGCTACACTTCCCTAATTTTTTACATAAAGAATTACATAATTGACAAGTGTTGTCCCCCTATTGGGAGGGCGCCCCAATAGGGGAGCAGCACTTGTCAATTATGTAATCCATTATGTAAAGGATTATGTACACTTAGAATTATCCTTAAAATAAATATGTTAAAATTAGGAATCATGGGATTTTATGGTTCGTAGATCAAGTTAAACTCATTTTAATAAAGATGCGATGGTCAAAATATAGGAGATACAGTTCTGCATTTTTTTATTAACCAAAAATCAAGAAATTGACAACGTTTTAACAATGCATTTCATCAACTTTTATTAAAATCTGTCAAAAATTTGATTTTAATCCGATTATAATTTTTAAGACACATAAAACATGGCACGTGAAAAAAATAATGGAGTGGGCCTATCACCAAGTATCGGTATGCCTCCGTGAGTGCACGTGGGCCTTCAAGATAAAGCGGGTTGAATCATCACCTTTTTTTTCCACTTCTAATTTTGTTACTATTTGACGGGGTGGCGCCCAGTTCCACGATTGCAATGCA